>BQNB010058484.1:0-37746 GCA_026074375.1 Tanacetum coccineum | reverse complement strand
CGCTGCGACACATTTTTGGGGATGTTACAATTAGCATAAGTTTTGCTTTGGTTTGCCACTTGTACTCCTTCTCTTATACCATGATCATTATTCACACCACTATCTATCCTCAATTTTTCCTTTACAGCAACAATCTCAGTGACATCAATACCCTCAACCTCCTTTACAGTATCATTCTTATCCTATACATTTTCCACATTAACTCTTATAGTATACTCATTTTGAATACCTCTGTTTGATCCATCAACATCATTAATCAACTCAGTATTCTCATTTCCCCCTTCTGCATTAGGATCTTCATCCAAAACCCTAATTTGCTCATTTCCTCCTTCATCATTCCTCTTTTGACTTCAATTCCCCACCACATGATCATTGAACCTCACCAAAACCCTGACTTGTCTTTTCATTTACCTTTTCTTATGAGACATAATGAAAATTCAACAACCTAAACTAAATGACTACAAATACTAAGAGTTTAACTCCTTACGTAAAACGAATCACTTAATTAATGAATTCATCTCATTAGCATCAAGTTAACAGGAAATGATAAAAGGTGCCAAAAGTGGGTTTTTAAAAAATCAACGGCAAAACTAAATTCAAACAGCTAGGATTATGCGGATTCTAATTCTGATACTTTTTTTATGATTAAAACTAAAATCTATTAAAGAAATAATGTTCAATCGAAGCTTTTATTGTTAATTTTCATGGTGAATTTTGGCGGGAAAGTTTGTTGGAAGAGAGAGAAAAAAGAGAAAGACTAATGAAACGTTTAGTTGGTGAAAAATATCTCATTTTTCTAGGAATTTTTTCATATGAAAAGGAAAATATTGAAAATCCGTTTAGTCGCAATTTTTGCAACAATTTTCAAAAATTGTGGAATTTTCATTCTCACTTTTTTTCAACATTTGAACATAAAAATTAAAAAGTCCTTTATATCATTCTCACTTTGTTCTTTCTCATTTTTTTTTTCTCAATAAAAAAGGGTCTATAAAACATCTAATATTTTCATTTTTTGAAAAAGGAAAAATACAACTCCATCTAAACGAGTTTTCAAAATTCTCAACTCTTCTCTAGAAAAGAAAAACCATTCTCTTCTCTAGAAATTTAAAAACGAAAAACAAGAAAAAATTTCACAAACTAAACGGCCCCTAAGGGTGTGTTTAGTTAGGGAAAAATAAAATTTTCATATGAAAATAGAAAAACTAAAAACTTGTTTAGTCGCACATTTTTCTAATATTTTTCAAAAAAAATTCCCATTTTCCAATTTTATATAGAAAAACTGAAAATCCCATTTTAACCTTCTCTATTTCTTTTTTGTAACAAAATAAAACTCGGTGGGCAAATAATCCGAATTTCTAGTTTATACGTTTTTATCCGTTATTATACATTTTTGTACGTTTTTTCCGTTTTCGTTTGTTTTTATCCATTTTCGTCCGTTTTTGTACGTTTATGTCCGCTTTTGTACGTTTTCGGTCGTTTTTATACGTTTTTGTCTGATTTAATCAGTTTTAGTCTGTTTTATACGTTTTCATACGCTTTTTGATCAATTTTTGTACGTTTTTATCTGCTTTTGCACGTTTTCGCCCGTTTCTATAGGTTTACGTCCGTTTTTATCCTTTTTCGTTCGCTTTTATACGTTTCTGATCGTTTTCCTCCGTTTTTATATGTTTTCATTGGTTTTTATTCACTTTTGTTTGTTTTTATCCGTTTTCATCTGTTTTATACGTTTTTTTATCATTTTCGTCCAATTTTATATGTTTTTGATCGTTTTCGTCCGTTTTTATACTTTTTCGTCAGTTTTTATTCATTTTCAGTTATCCGTTTTTGTCAGTTTTTATTATTACCATCCATTTTTATCTGTTTTCGTCTGTTTTAGACGTTTTTTATCGTTTTCGTCTGTTTTTATATGCTTTCGTCATTTTTTATTCATTTTCATCTGTTTTCGTCAGTTTTTATTCATTACCGTCCGTGTTATACGTGTTAGATCGTTCTCGTTCGTTTTTATACGTTTTCGACTGTTGTCGTCATTTTTTATTCATTATCGTCCGTTTTTATAATAATATATCGTTTTCGTCTGTTTTTATACATTTTCGCCCGATTTTATTCGTTTTCGTTCGTTTTTATCCGTTTGCGATCGTTTTCGTCCATTTTTATCGTACACTTGTTACCAGTTAACGTACACAAACGTATATAAACTTAGAAAAATTTTGAAAACGAACGAAAACGTAAAAAAACGTACATAAACGTATGAAAACATAGGAAATGTGTGAAAACGTGTGATAACAAGCGAAAAGATGCAAAACCGTGCGAAAATGAACGAAAACATAGAAAACTTGCAAAAACGTACGATAACAAGCAAAAACGTGAGAAAACGAACAAAAACGTAGCAAAACCTGAGAAAACATAGACTAACCCGTGAAAACGTGTTATAACGAGCAAAAATGTGCGAAAACGAGCGAAACCGTGCGAAAACGTGTGAAACGTACGAAAACGTAAGAAAACGTGCGAAAACATAGAAAATCGTGCAAAAACGAGCGAAAACGTGCAAATTAAATAATTTTGCGTATGGTTGTAGTAGTGTTAATTTCGAGTATACTACAAATTAATCTATGCTTATGGTTGTATTTTATTTTTGTTAATTTTATTTGTAATTTATGTTTTATTGCTTTTATAATTATACTTTTATATATTAACCAACAAGATTGTCATCCCGAGGTGTGTTTAATGCACCCCATCGTACCCGCCCAACCCGATATGTTTTCTACCACCCAAACCGGATGCAACCAAACTACCCGATCCATCTACATTATAATTATGTGTTACCAAACCCCCAACCCCTCTGAATCTGAATCTGATTCACACATCTGAATCTGAATATTCGGTAGAAAAGTCTGAATCTGATTCCCATCTTAATCTGAATAAGTGGTCAAGAAGTCTGAATCTAAATGAAATAAAACTGTTTGTTTTGGTAAAAATGTATAAATGTGTTAAACAATAGTTTTCACAATTTAAATATAAAATGATTGCATTCGCACAAAAAATAACTTTTATTAAATAAAAAACAAATTTTATAATATAATCAATTTAAAGTTAAAGTATTTAAAAAAACATGCAATCTCATGTTTATTCGACAAAAATAAACATGTTAGAGTTTAAATTGAACTTTTAAAACGATTAACTAAATGAGTCACGTTAGAATTAAGATGTATGAGTACGAAACCGTGCCCTTTAATTTGAACAAAATATAAATTGACGCATATTATCTTATACATTCTTTATATAACAAAACACATGCAATCATTCTATTTAATACTTTTAATACAAATGATAAAAGTGAAATAAGAAAAAAAATCAAGAAATAAAATAAAAAATAAAAGTAAAGTAAAAAATAAAGAAAAAAAAGACATTAAGAGGTGTTAAGACACCCCCTCCACATCTAGTCCAGTAAGAGGTTTATGCCTCTTACTGTCTCTTAATGGCAAAAAAAAAAAACGTTCACAGTGTTTGGATCTTACTACCTCTAAATCATGAAAAAAACATAACCCAACCAATATATCGAACCCACAAAAAAAAAAACCAGATTCATCCACAAAATTAAAACCAGTGTTTCATCAATAATTTTTGCAGCTTTAAGCTATTATGATTCATGGATCATAAAAAAAAGTTGAAGCAAACAAATCCGATTCCAGGTATTTTTTGATATAAAGTTGGTATATTTTCATAGGGTTATCTTCAGTTGCATGTTAACATTTAGAATCTGATTTTAATTATGTTATATTTTCTTGAATATCATTTGAGCCTTTTTTATGTTTTTGAGAACAGGAGTGTTCGGGGTTTTTGATTTCCAGTGTCTTTAAATTTGGGCGTATCAAGTATGAAAATGTATGGGGTTGTTTTGTTGATTAAAAGTTTATTTTTTTATAAAATGTTTGTGTTTTTATAAAACCAGGATACATGGCGGCGTCCAACTCCCTTGCAACAGTCACAAGTTAAAGGTACACTATTTTTTGCCCCTTTTGCTGATTTTAGCAGTCCTCAAATATGTGTATTTGTTTATTTGAGAATGAAATATGTGTGTTAGATGTAGCATTTTGGACCTCTTTACTGACCCATTAGACTCCAAAGTTACATGTCGTAAATTCATTTGTTGACGGAAGATATTAGATAGACGTGTTACGACAAAGTGTTGGTGATTTATTTGGCGTGTTGGTATGCTTATTGTGTTTTGATGTTTTAAGTTAGTTTGTTATGGATTTATTAAGGCAATGGATTTAGTAAGGCAACATCAAATATGCCGTTAGTCTGTACTACGGAAATTTTCTCCTGAAATATATATTAGGGAGTAAACACTTTACATGTCCTTATGACTATAGTCGTTGACATAATGTGGACAACCTATGAGTGGATTTGATATGAATGTTTTTATTTATTTAGTGGTAACATCGCAAGTATAAATTCTAATATGTTTTAAAAAAACGTTTTGTTTTAGAGACTTACAGCGCACCAGCAGACTTGATTCTTGGAGGGATAGAGGCGAAGGATGATGTCGATGAAGAAATGGAACCAAATTGTTGAAAGACAAAGGTTTGCACTTGCATTTTCTTGGTATATAGTTGCTATTGGCTAACAGACACGGTTATGGTTTTGGTTTATCAAGAAACTGCAAGTGCAAAGGTTTGTCTTTCAAGCTAAATATGTATGTTTCCTCAATTTGTTGTTTAAATATCTTTTAGACTCTGGCCAGGTGATCAGATTTCATCCTAAAGTACCTAGAATTTGGATGAAAAAGTACATCTTATGATAGTAGTGTAATGGACCATGATATGGATGTTAAATTTGTGGGATCGTGTCGCATAGAATCAGAAGGTTGATGAGATTTTTTGGACATTTTTCCTAATATATTATATACAGATTAACGTATGGTTAACAATTGCTATAATTAAATTTGGTCTTTTTTCCGTAAATTATTAGGTGCATAACAGAAGTACGACTTGCGTACTATGTCTAAAAGACAACATGTAAAAAGGCGTCTGCTATATAATGTTCCGGTTGCGTTTGACCTGAATGTTGCACCGATGCCAAGAATTATTTATGGTGTTTTTACAAGAATGAGGATCTGTCAATCGTGTGGCGACTTATGTAAGGGAAGCTTGGTATGCGTCATTTTGATACGCATGTGTGTTTTTTTCATTTCAATATTGAAGAATCCAAATTATATACTCCGTTGTAATACAACATGACTATACGTAATAAAGAGGGTGTATAAAATTGAGGCCTGGATGTTTGGAAAAGGAATGAATACTCATGTATAATCAGTTACACTGATGCAAGTATGAAACTAACAACACAAAACTAATTCTTTGAAAGAAAAAAAGAAATTAACGGAAGAGATTTTCAGCTTTTGTATTTGTAAAACATAAAGAATTTGCATCTTATGTTAAAAAACTGTGTCTTGCAGATTTCCCCGCACCAGCTCCTGCGCGCTCAACATACCAATTCAGTAAATCCTAATCTCATGTTCTACGAGTAAGCAATGGTAACCAAATCAACCTGAAGCATAAAACCATGTACATTAGTGTACGAAGTTACTGATTGTAAAATGATTCGTTTGTGACTATATTATATCAGCCTATGTTAATTCTTTTAATTAATTTTTAGCTTTATAAATGCATAAAGTAACTAATGCTGAAATGTTTATTGCCTAGGCGCCCCATCAAATCGTGTACTTTACGACTCTTGCTTATATACATAAATGTTTGGTCTTCTTAAGAGGTAACTTCGGCTTATATCTGTTTCTACATTTTCAACTTTTGTATTCACCCTTATACGTGGAAATAAAATGAGTCTTTTCCTCTAGCTTGAGTCTCACATGTGTAGTCATTATCATTGTATAAATATTTTCTGATTTACGCATACATATGTTGTTAGTAAACCAAAAGAAACACGGTAAATCCATCTTTCAAGTTTGTTGCAAATTATTATGTATAATGAGTTAACAATAACAAATTTTATAAAAGATATGTCAAACTCAGTGACCGTAAAACTCCACAACTAAATGTAGTGAATCATTGCAATGTGCTCGCTATTCTCACAAGTAAATTAATGATACTGAAAATTTGTACTTTCTGATGAGTATTAAGATATTGTCTTAATCGTCTACTTTCAGGTTGCAAGAGAATATAAAATACTTTACACTTTCAGAGTATGCAAGAGTTGGTGGAGCATTAACCTTATATGACGTTGAAGACAAAAATGCAACAATAACGGAAATGGAGTATGTTTTCATTTCCTTGAAAGGCAATCCTGGCAAGATATGAAGACATGTCTCTGCTTTTATTTTTTATTTTTTTTCCATTCCGTCAATAATACGATCCACTGGAATTCTAAAATCGTATGTTAGCAGTTTCAAAAATCAAAATATATGATAGGTTTGCAGAATGGTTAGTGATGGGTGAGACACCAAACAGTTTGTAGACTCTAATCACACATGCATTGCATTACTGATTGTCATCACACAGACATCCACCACGTAAAGCTCATGTTACCAACGGATCATTTATAACACATAAAGATAAGGTCTGGGATATGTAGGTTACTTAAAAGTAATTTAGAATTATAGATAATACAATGAAAATGGCAGTACTGTGAACCATAAATTTCAGGTATGACAAGGGAAAATGGGACATGTAGGAAATTCAATTTAAAGTAAGTTCGGTGGATACATGTGTAAAATGTGAACAAGTCGACATGTTGTAGTTTAGATTGCAATTTTGGCCTGCATATATAAGTTGCTACTATGTATTTAAAGCTATGCAAGCTACTGTATTGGATCAAATCCTATCTGTTTTCGTTGCCACTATAGTAAAGAACCTGTACTTTAGTTTCCAATTTTGTCCTGCATATATAAGTTGCTATTGTGTGTGTATCTTAACTCTATCAACTACAAATCATATCTTATGCTAGCTGAACATATACTGATGCTATATTGCATAGGAGATATATGAACAATCCATTATTTGTGAACAAGTACTTATTGGATTAGAAATGGATACTAGAATTCGTAGAATTACTTAAAACACATTCATAGAATACTTATTTATAATGATTACTCTCAATGATTCATAGACCTACATAGGTGGATATATGAAACTTTCATAATCCAATTATAATACTAATTGTTTCTGAATACAGATTGACGAGAGCAAATGCTTCGAACATATTAACTGTGTTATAGGTTATCGATTTGGAGTTTCCTAAAATGTATTCTTAGTTTATGACACGCCACAGAATTAGTTTATACAAAAACTATGTTGTAGTCTTAAGGATTTAGTGTTGCTAGAACATTGGATTTCATATGTTAATAGGAAGTCTGACTATACTAATACTCTATGTGCAGGCAGTTTGTTCTGCACTGCTGGAGCGCAACAATGGTGATAGCTGGGACATTGCGCTTTGAAACAGGAGGAAAAATTGCACTACAACGACAGTTTATCCAACATCAGCCGATACATTGACTAATACAGAAGATGGAGTTTGGAATTTGCAGCGTGAACCAAAAAGAAGTGAGCAGATTATCACTCTTGATATGGGTTAAATAGATTAATATCAGATAGTAATGGTTTACATGCCAGTTTTAGTACTATATTAAGGATCACAAAACATGTCTCTCTCATTTAAATGTGTTCTCACACTATTCATCCAGTTTTTTTACATCATAATTTTATACGCTACACGGGGAAAACAACGGTTTTCCAACTCTAAATTCCGTCTAACATAAAACGTAAAAGCCCACGCTCCGTAGCGAAGCGCGAGTTAAAAACATCGTTGTATAAAAAAAAGTTGACTATGAAAAGAAAAAGAGAAATTATATTTTCTCCTACCAGTTACTCCTACTTTTATTCCTACTCGCAAGATCCTGACTTTTTAACACATATATAATATTATTGTGTGTGTTGGAGGATATGTAAGAATATTAATATAATATATGAGGATATAACAAAGTTCAAAGAAAAAGAAAAAAGGGTAAAAGCCATAGAATACCAACCTACTTTCTGAAACTTACCACAATGAACCATTTACTTTTTTATTACCGATATGACCAATGTACTTTCAAATTATTTTTCAACTTGAACAAAACGTTTGTACCGTTAGTTATTATGTGACAACGTTAGTCAATTTAGCTAACGATCGTTTGAGGAAGTTTCAAAAATCGTCCCTGTGGTTTTAATATATTTTTCTTTTTTTCGAAAAAAAAAATTTCGAAATTTTTATAAAAAATTTTGAAAATTTTTTTTTTTTTCGAAAATTTTTTGAAAAAATTTCGAAAATTTTTGCAAATTTTTTCGAAAATATATATTTTTTTCGAACATTTTTTTTGAAAAAAAATTTTCAAAATTTTTTTCTAAACTTCTTTTTTTCGTAAATTTTTTATGTGTATAAATTTTTTTTCGAATTTTTATTATAAAAATTTTCTCGATATTTTTTATAAAAATGTGTAAAAATTTTCGAAAAAAAAATATATTTACGAAAAAAAATTTCGAAAATTTTTACACATTTTTATAAAAAATATCGAGAAAATTTTTATAATAAAAATTCGAAAAAAAATTTATACACATAAAAAATTTACGAAAAAAAGAAGTTTAGAAAAAAATTTTGAAAATTCTTTTTTATAAAAATTTGCAAAAATTTTTCGAAATTTTTTAAAAAATTTTCGAAAAAAAAAAAATTTCAAAATTTTTTATAAAAATTTCGAAATTTTTTTTTTCGAAAAAAAAAAAAATAATTTGAAAGTACATTGGTCATATCGGTAATAAAAAAGTAAATGGTTCATTGTGGTAAGTTTCAGAAAGTAGGTTGGTATTCTATGGCTTTTACCCGAAAATATATGAAAAACTTTTCCGCAACTAAACACCACCTAATCCACTATATTTTAGCATATGTGTTAAAGCAATATGGAACGAGCTAGTTATGGCTTAATAGATTATGTTAAATAGCCTATATATCAATTTTCACGTACAGCCTATATCAACTTGATTTTGAAAGGTGAAACATAAATTATTTGAAAGTTAATGGACTGCAAACGTGGTAAAAAATAAAACTATCTTATTCTAAATATTTCCTATGCAAGAACTCGTCCAATATGAGTGATGTCACCTAAAACTGAGCTAAAAAGTCTTGAATCCTAAGAAATGTGTTAAAACGTAACATACAAAATTAACATTGAACTCGACTATTTGGTCAAATTTGAATAAATTAAAGCGTACAGAGACGGAGCCATGAATTTATATTAAGAGGGCTCAAAATTATTTTTTCTGATAGTAACATACAATTCCTTTGTTTTAGAATACGGAGCCATAAATTTATACCTCGTAATAACTACATCTTTTAACAATTATTCTTATAATGATTCAAAACAATGATGTAAATAACACTCAATCTAAATAAAAGAAAATAATTAAATACTGCATGGTATTAATCTAAAAATAATATTACTGAATCATTGAATAGTATTCGAGCAGCGGAGCAGTTCATTTTCAAAATAAAGTTTTTTTTCTCTAGCCATAAGTTTTAAGTTTAATACTTAAATCTTAGTAAGACAAGATCATAAGTTTAATATTTTTCTAAAAAAAATTACAATTTAAGTGGCATTGTATATATCACAAAAAATAGAAGTATATTTAGTTAAATAATGACGTTTCATTTTTTTTTTTGCTCTACATGAAAGAAAAAAGTACAAAAGAAATACTAGTAACAAGATACAAAAAATAAAGCCTCACAAACGACAAAAGTCACAAAACCAATAGGAAAAGCTACCCACTCACATTGACCTTTGCCTACTACCATTAATTTCACCAATATCACCACCATCTCTTTCATTCAAACTCGCCGGAAAAGAGAAAAAACCGCAACTCAGCTCGTCGGTACGTAGGCTAGTTTGACCAGTTAGGGGGGGGCGAGCACCCTTTATCCCCCCTACTGGCTCTGTCGTTGCGTATAAGATCTTACAACTTACCAAATAGATACGTTATTCAAAAATTCAAAAATATGTCCCATGATAAGCTTCAACTCATTCATTTTTATTTTTTTACAAATTTATCTCACAATGTCCTAAGAAGGACTTTAACCCACAATCATTCAATTGAAGAGCTTCACACAACATGTGTGCCATTGAAATACAAGCGTTTCCATAACAAACCAATTCATTACCTTCAATATCCATTTCTTTTTTAGACTTTTTAAACGTACATCCATTCCTTAACAACTCTTTGGACATGTGGTGACTTCTTCACTTCCATACTCATAGGTTCACTCCTTCACATTTGCATTGGTACTTAGCATTCTTGAATCTGCACAAACAAACACTCTACTTAGCTTGACAATGAACGATTGATCCAATCTACAGAAAAAATAGATAATATATTTAATCAAGTTAAATGAATCTTTATATCGATTAGATACTATGTTGGTTTATAAAAAAGTCTAAGAAAAGATGAATAGGTCTATCATTTTATTAAGGATAAGGATCCTCTCATGTTCATTTGAACATGAGAGATAATGTTCTGCTTTATCTGATTGTACATTTGATTAAAATAATCAAATATACAATCAAATAAAACAGACCATTGCCTCTCATGTTCATTTGAACACGAGAGTATCTTTTTTCCTTTTATTAACCATAGTATAAATGTGTTTCATGTTTATATGGAATGAAAAGGTTTAATATCTTAAACCTCTTCTAATTTAATTTTTATGCGTAATGAGGTTTTATAAAGCTTTAAGAAGTTTATGCATAGTAAATAAAAGTTTATACTAAGAAAAGATTTATGAATTTATGATTTAAAATGACTAGTTTTTTTTTGAACGGCAAATAGAATTTTATTAAAAAATGCTAGAAAAAAACTAGCAGACGATATACACGCAAAAACGATCCAACAAACAAAGAACGAAAAGGAACAGAAAAATACTAACGAAACGAACTCGCAAAACAACCAAAGGCTATTAGAATAAGAAGTATCCCACCATGGCGCCAACTGAATTAACTCCCATGAACGAAACCGAACACCCGAGGCATCCACCACAAATTTGATATAACCGGCCACCTTCGTTTGTCTCGATAAGGCATTATGAAGAGAATAGTACTTCTTCTTAATGTTGTCAATAATAAAATCCAAATCTGAAGATCGCTAGGAAAATAATCTTTCCACGAACGTAGTTGCGCTCGCGAGAACAACCCGTGTAATATTTTCCATTGGGGTCTCTATAGCTTCCACGTTTATCAATCTATCACGACACTAGTTAGAAGGGACCAATATAATCAATACCACCAAGAACCAACTCCGCAGCAATATTTAAATCATTACCAGTGGGGAGTAATGGGAGGCGCAATAGAATTTGAGTCTTTTTATGGGGAAACAATTAACTGGTGTAACATCCTCATTTTCATCCAGTGTAATATTACCACAATCACCCAGTGAATTAACTTCCAAGAATCTCACCAGCATCATCTTCCAAATCTTCGTTTCCATTGCAATCCTTAATACACCCATCATTAATACAAGACCGTGAAACATCACTGAATCTCGCCGTTCTTCAAAGGAAATCCCTACAAGATTCACTTTCTACCCCACGAACATGCCACCTCTCGCAAAACCCCGCCTAGAAAGCGACACGAAACATTGCTATAACATGTACTAGTGTGAATCTGAATTCACAACAATCGACATCCAAATGCTCCTCATTTTCCAAACTTTCATCCAAACAAGACTCTTCCTCTGCATCTTACCTTTCCAGAGATTATACTCGGAATTGACCTCCATCGATTCAATATAGTGGCCCAATATGCAAACTCAGTCGCTGATGATACGATCATCTGATTACGATATGAAACTATAAAGGACATCACATTACCACGATGTATAAGACTGACTGTAAGGACACAAACCTCCCACTTAAGACCATTGATGGTCATCACTTACCATATCCAAACCACGGCTGCTTCCCCCCACGACCACTGCCAACTTCTTATAAACCTCTGAGCCCCTTGAAGCCAATGGTGCAAGACCCACCAGGTCTATCCAAACACATCTTTCATCTGGATATAAAATCGTGAAAACGAATCTTGAACGTCCAAAAATATCTCTTTTAACACCTTTGAAGTCTTGACTCTTTCCACTTGATCCATAGATACGAATTCCAACCAAACCCTACGTCCCCCAACATATCTAAGACCCACAGCCATCGAATTCCTCAGAAGAACATAAGTTTAGAAGCTTCTGCAATGACACTTAAATCTTTAAATCTTTTAGCAAGAATAGCAACGCTCTCCTTACCATCCAAGAGTCAATACAATCGAGTCAACCGAGAAAAAAAAATAAGACATCACCGCTTCATTATCCCGCTTTCTTAAATACCTTGTTACAATCCTGACACCCCCCCACAATCTGCTCCACATTACTTTGTACCGAATCTTGAGCCCCGAACCTGATCCACTGATTGTTGGCCCAGGACCGCATTAGCATCCGAGTTAAAAGAACTGAAAAAACAATTTCGTTGAATACTACAAGATGAGAGAGTTCGAACCAAACACTGAGTTTGCCGACCCCAGAACGTTTCCACAGTCTAATTATAAGGTTCGACCATAAACTTCCCACATCGGCAAATAAATGAAAACCACCCATACCATCCAGTTCTCTTAATTGAAACTAACAGATTGATATCATTAACTTTATAAAAACGAACCAAAACCAAATCGTTGACCCGATTTGATCTCTTTGCATCTATGTAAACATTGATCCCCACACCCCATTTGTTAGCAAAATATCCAAAGATCTTTGCGCCGACGCATTCCATGGATATTAGAAACAAAGATTGATAAAACCGACTTATAGTTCCTCATCGAAATTAGGATGGGATTTGTTGGGAATACCTTTGTTACGTTGCTCTTGACGACAATTATTATCGAGATGATCGTTTCTTTTGCTTTCTGAATAATTATTAGATCGGTGACCTGTGCCAATTGCCATCGTTATTTAACAACATAATAGCCAAGATCCGAAAATAGGATTGAAAATGCCTATCATTGGTGAATTTGTTATTATCTTCTCCTTTCGATCGAACCGGAAACAAAGCTATGTATCACCCTTTTTGTTCCTTCTTGATGAATGATAATCAAACAGGCAAAAGAAGATGTGTTATAAACTTTTATAAAGATTCATCATAGTGGATGCCCTTATTATAAGAATTACTTTTGCACATGTTTATAAGAGATCTTTATCAAGTATCATAAATAAATGCAACTAAGGCTTAAATGTAAACTAGGTTTTTAGCCCGCGCTTTGCCGCGGAGCGCGAGGCTAAACGCGGTTGAGTCGATAGAAATCTGACTTGTGTTTCGCTTGAAGAAACTAAAGTGGAATATGCATAATGAGTAAGCTAAGAAAATTAGAAAAGCATATGTAAGTATCTAGATTAATTATAATTCCTTTCTTTTAAAATTCATGCCTGAGTCAAATCTTAACTGTTCAGAAATGAGAGTTGTTGTTTATGGTATTTGTGGTATATCCTATATCATAACACGGGGTCGATTCTTGGATTTGGCTAGTTTCTAGAGAGAGAAACAATTGAGAGAGAATATCTAGAGAGAGAAAGTGTTTTCTTATGAAAGTAAAATAATGACTAGCTTGCCTCTTCCAAAGTTGGAAGAGGCTATATATAGTACTTACAATATACCGGGTATTCGTACCCGACTTAAAACCGAAAAACGTACTATTAACTATTAAACTACGAGCTATATAATAAACAGTAAAATACACGGGATGACCGAGTCTTTTTCTAATATCTAACAATCTCCCCCTAAGGGAGGTCACCCCTGAAAATACCAAACTTTAATCACTTCAGTCTTTAGCTCGTAGACATTTGATATCTTGTACATTTGGGATAGTAATCTTTTGATTCATCTTACGCTTGTCTTTGACTGTGATCTTGAGCTTTCTTGAGATCATCGCCCAAACATAATCTTACATCATCTTGTAATGGATCGCCATCTTGTGCACTTGAGAATGAATACATGACATCAGAGTTTGCGGAAGCTTTGACACCTTTATGAGGTCTTTCATAACATCATAACAAGTGTAGGTCGTGTCTTAGCATTCGGTTATTTTCTTGACATTACTGGAACTGGGTATCTCCATCTCCATCTCCATCTTTAAATGATCCTGTAATGAAACAGTTAGTAATAAAGAGAAAATTGATTTGAAAAGACAGTCTAAGTGTTTCTTATGAAAGACTTTTGTAACACTTCGAGAGTTTTGATTGTTTGTCAAATGATCAATAACCGTCAATTCTCATACTGGAATAAGATTGATTCACACAGAATCGCACCATCATTTCTTTCCAGTTGTCACAAGATTGATTCTTATAGAATCGCACAAGTCACCTACCTAGAGCTTGTTTGATGTTGGCTCTAGCAGGATTTCCATCTTCATTGTGAAAAACCATCGTTTCACTCGGATGTTCTGGCAATATCACAATGATAATGCGTAGGACTCTTAGGATAGACTTGTTTCCACAGTGTGTGAAAGACAAGAGAATTGGATATGTGTCCTAATGAGATTAATTGACGATCTCTTGGCTCTAGACTCAATAGTGCGTTTTGGTTCTAGTAATCAGAGGCTGGAGCAGACTGCCACCTGTTCAATATCAACTAACTCGGAGTGAGAAAGTCAATAGATAACGTGTTTAGTCTCCGTGAGAAATGAAACAGAAATCTTTTGAAAGATTCTGAGTGGCTAGGGAGGGTTGTGCATTGCATCACTGGGTCCATGATGTCGATCTTCAATGTCAGCAATCATCTTAGTGATTCTGGCAGCATATGAATTGACCCGGTTTCTGCCTAAGTGAATGGAGGGCTTCTTTCTTTACACCCTTTATCTTTACAATTCTTTTTAATTCTTCAACCCCTTCAGTGCTTACCGAGACTTCATGACTAGAACCTTGTTGGGTTTATTCCAGTACTAGCTCCATCTCAGTCGGCACTTTTCCCTTATTCTCACTTTTACTCCTTTTCCATGTCATACCTAAGGACTTCTACACTAACTAGTGGATTGTCCCTGGGTAGATCCCTCCGGTTATGGCTGGATCATTGGGAATAGTACCTAACCTTACCAACCTTATAACTCCAATTAAGTAAAATGCATGGTCGGTCTTTTGGTACAGTTCTCCTTTCCATAAAACCAATTGAAAATTCAATTAAGGTACTTATGATATAAATATCAAAGCGTTTAGTACCTCGATTGTTTTTGACATTTTTCAGAAACGCTCCCCCTCAAAATGTGCTTCGGTATTCGAAATTGTTTAGCACGTTTGGGCGGAGTATATGAGTCCTAAAAATCACTGTTCTTTATTATACACATATTTTAATCACATTTTCTCCCCTTATCAAAAATTTTAAACCCTTTGACATTTTGGATATCAATTGATTTAAATATGTTATAAAATTTGGGAGAAAAGTGTGGCCTTAATTCGCAAGACGTGTAAGAGACATATAACTGCTCCCCCTCAATCGTTGAGGGATATAAATTACTCCTACACTTAACCATCAAGAGATTAACTACCTACTAATGTACAAGGTATATTATTCACAATAAGAAATAAGATTGACCTTTTGATTGTAATGACGATGTCGTCACGTTGTTCTGTTGATCAGCCTGTAGTCAATATCTCTTATTCTTCCTCCAACAAAGCTTTCTAGACTTCGATAGATCCTTCTGATCTGTAGTCTTTTCTCGATTGCTGTGATGAAGTCTTTGCTTCTTCTCTTGTCATCCTCTGACCACTTCCTAGTCTCCATGCCCTTATTGTACTCGTACAGATGAAAGTCTTTAACCATTTGGTCCAGCTTTTCCATGACTCTTGTCAACGTCCCATCACTAAACTTGTGAAGCTCATTCAGCCTCATCAGCTTTCTTTGATTATTTCTGTCTCTGTAGACAACTGCTCTTGGCTTAGGGACGATCGTATAGTCTTCTTTGAAGTAATAGTCGGCTGCATCCCAATTAGGACGTTCAAGGTTGATCTTTGTTTGATAACTTTCAATCCCGAGCTGTAAGTCTCCCACACGATTTTTGATCACCAGGTTTCTTATCCACATGTTGACTGCTGTGTGAAGACTGGTCTTGTCTGTCTTGGGCAGATGGTTGAGCTTTTCTTGAATATTGAGTAGGAACAGATCTTCAAAATCATTTGGATGAAGATTTTTGAAATCCTTTTCTGAGATCTTGTACTCTTGGTAATCAGCACGGCGTAGAATTATCTCTCTTAGGTAGTTGTATCTGTATTTTTTGAATACCTTGACACTGATCACACTGAGAATTCGCATCTGCGATCTGACTGCTTCACGATCAGAGGACTCACTGTGTTTATTGATGTAGAATTCCTTTCTCCTAAACCACCAGTGAGTGATGCCATAGACCGCACTGATGTCATATTCGCGTTCACTCTCAACCCACAATGATGGAACTAATTCTTCAAGGCCGAAGTCTAGGTAACGAGCGGCTTTGAGCTTGGATATGGATAAGGCAATTCTTCGCTCTTTGTCACCTGTCAGAAGATAATCCAGATCCTTGTTGAAGAAGAATTGTGGTTGAATAGTTACCTGACCTGGTGGTCCTCCTAAGGGCAGTGGTTCATATATATTTCTCAGAATTTGATGACCCTCAGGATTACTCAAATCAACCTTATTTGTCAGCAGCTTATGGCATTCATCCATCTGATATTGAAGAAAGACGCTGTTCTTATGAAAGGCTTTAACAAGGTTGAAAGCTGGACCTTCTAAATCAGCTTTGCAGAGCTTCTTCTTTCCTGTTCGTCTGCAGAACCATTTGATGAATGACCCAATATCATACGTCTTCCTTTGAAGCCTGTTCTCCGCAGGAACTTGATACGTTGTGGCGTATGTATTTGCCCAGTTAATCTCTGGTTCCGGGAAATCATTCGGGGGAATGGTCCATTCTGGTTCAGGTGTGGCTGGTCTTTCGCTTTCAGGAATCGGCTTAAACCACGTAGTGGTCGACACCTTGGGAATGTGAGCGTTGTTAGTGTCCTCCATATCTGAGTCATTCCCTTCATCCTGCATTGGAATGTCATCTGAAGATTGTTCAGAATGTTCTGATTCGGGATCAGATCTGTGCATCGAAGAGTCAACACCAGCATCTCTTGTGTCAGTGATCTGCCATCCAGTTGAGGTAAGAGCTGGATGTTGTTTGGAAGCAGATGCATCAGACTCCCTTGGTTTCTTTGAACTTTGGTCATCATCTTTCGGAGGAGGTTGAGCTGACCCAGAAGCGGCAGAATCGGATCTTCTTCTCTTTGTTGACCTACCCTGGTTTGATCCAGCTGAAGGGCCTTCATCATCATCATCGTCTTCAT
This sequence comes from Tanacetum coccineum, assembly GCA_026074375.1. Taxonomy (NCBI): domain Eukaryota; kingdom Viridiplantae; phylum Streptophyta; class Magnoliopsida; order Asterales; family Asteraceae; genus Tanacetum; species Tanacetum coccineum. The sequence goes on along the minus strand of BQNB010058484.1, from coordinate 20,323 downwards.
CATCATCACTATCATGCTTTCTCTTGTGGTCTTTAACCTTGTCTGCAACTTCCTTATCCATGGCATCTTCATCTGCTATCAAAGCTTCCATAAGAGCATGGTATAGATGGTAGTTGGCAGTATTTCTGTTTGCAGACTTGATCTTATTCATGTGTTTGAAGAGAGCACTCTTTAGATCAAATTCTTCAAGATCAACTTTATCAGTTGACCTGATGGAGTAAGTTGAATCTTGTTTCTCCTCACCTTGTTCCTTTTTGGTTCTGATAATCTCCTTCAGACTCTTTTTAGATTCTTGATTCTTGACAGACTCTAGGCCAGGCAACACAGAGTATTTCTCGATTAAATCTGCAGTGTGTCGTTCAAGAATCTTAAGGAGAGCATCATCAAGTTTTGTTCCTAGATATTTATCAACAGCCGTAGGAACTTGGGATTTGATTGAAGCCAAAACATCAGCCGAGTGATCAGTCTTCTTTACTTCAGACATCTCTTGCTCCAATCTTGCCACTCTTAGCTGAAGGGCGATGAATGGAGTGATCTCTGGGAGAGATGTGGTGATTGTTGTAGCTTCTGTGTTGATTGGAGGAGTTGTGACCAGTGATGACGGCTTAGTAGATGAGACATCTGTGAAGGGAGCAATCACTGGAGGAGTTGACGTTACTGTCTGATGACTTGGATCAGGTATGGTGGAATCAGACTCCTCTCTAACTTTAGATTTCTCCTGATCATCTTCGGTTGGTTTGTCATAAAGAAATTGATCCCCAAAGTTAAAAGTGTCATCGAGATTTTTCATGGAAGACATAGAACCAGAATGACTTTCTGGTTTATCATCGATGACACGTTCGTCTGTTATGAGCTTCAGGTTTTCATGAACCTTTGGGTAGGCTGTTCTGTGTGGCGGGAATTCACATCCATGTGCTCAGGGTTTGGTCCAGCAAGAGACACATGTAATTTTCCAGAGTCTGATCCAGTCTGGTCTTCTTTCATGGGCTCAGGGTCTGGTCCAGCCAGAGCCTCATGTGCCTTTTCAGGGTCTGATACAGGAATGCTTACTCCTGATGTTACGGTAGACGAGTCTACTTCACCTTGATCTTTGTCACCTTTAGGAGCAGCGGTTTCTGTTTCACTTTCTGTTCGTTCTGAATCAGATGTTGATGAAGATTCATGGATCACTTTCTCTGATGTGTCATCTTCAGGTTGAGAAGAGGGTCCAGTTGTCGAATCAGGAGGAGTTTGATCACGCCTAACAAGGATAAACTGATCAGTAGTTCTTTTCTTCTTTGACAGATCGATCAGGGAATGAGCTACTTGTTCTTCAGTTACAACGGCCTTTCCCTTGCCTACTACTTCATGCAGTTTGGAAGTTGTTTCTGATACTGGGTCCCTGATCGTTACTCCTCCAACAGGTGCCCGACCTTGAGGCAGAAAGGCTGGATCCAAGCTAAGCTTGATAGCTCGTTCCAGGTCAGCATCATTACCTTCTTCTTCTCCCTTTTCTTGATGAGCTTCCAAACTCAACTTCTTGGCCAGATCGAGATCAGGATCATCATCTTGTCGAGCTTCATCATCTTCGTCAACAAGTTGGAAAGTAGGCTTTCCCTTTCTAACTTTCTGTGGAAGCTTGCGCTTGGAAGGTTTCTTTGTCGGAGAAGGAGCTGGCTTGGATTGTTTGACTGGTGTGGTGGTTGTGGGCTTTTTGGGTGTAGCACGCTTTGTTGCAGGTTGCACGCTTGCACTTTCTTGAGGGGTTTTCTTTGTATTCTCAGCAACCATTTTCAGATACTTGGGATAATAAGAGGATTGTTGAATGGCTTCAGTTATCAGGGGATCGGGAATTGCCATTCCAAACACTTCAACTGACTCACCTTTAGGGACAAACTTGAGATTTCCTAAGATATAATCATCTCCAGTGTGATGAACAGCAGAATCAGGACGTCGATGGATGTTGTTATTACTTGCCAAGTAGTAGATTATCACTTTGGAAAACCGTCCATAAGGGATGAGGAGAGGAGTTACTTTCTTCTTTGGGTTCTTCAGACTGGCTTTGTGGCTTGCTTTGTGTGAGAAAAATGTCTGGATCCCTTGAGTAAACTCTTCCCATAACAGCTCTGCATGATCAACATTAGTTTGAGTGACGATTCCCTACAGCATTTGCAGAACTGGGTGTCTGGGTTTGTCACTGCCAGAAGTCTTTCCTGTCAAGCACTGGTTGAGCAAGGATAGAATTGCCCTCCAAGGTTGATACACATAATTCACCCGTATACTGGAGACAATTTCTACAGGTTCAGGATATCCCAGCTCATTAACAAAATCAATCACCGTGTCACCAGACGGAGGTAACTCAAATGGGTGAGTTGGGTTGACAGGAGTAATCGCTAATGCCTTTCTGAGAAGATCAGCACTTAGATCGAACCATTGTTCATCAACTTGACAACTATAAACCCCAGTCTTCTCGTTATATGACATTGTTTTCCAGAACTGTTGCAGGTAGATAGCAGGAACATTTGCTGAGGCAGTGAATGCTTGGAAGAAGTTGGTATTACTCAGGATGTCCACTGATATCTGAAAGATGGGGTTCTTTTGAATCTTTTGTGCATTGAAAAGTAGGTTGCTTTTCCCGATTGTTAACCACTGAGAGCGAGGTACAATCTGCTCATCTGTTCTTGTAGGAGGTTGAGCGGGAACATTTTGTTCTGCCATCGTATTCTGCAAAAGAGCATTTAACAAAGAAGACAAACATTGCAGAGAAACGAAGTTAGAGAGAACGTTAGCATTGATAAAAGTCATGTAACTGCACGATTGATTAAAACAGTTGTAACTCTGGTTTGATTAAAATCTACTAATTATCCAACAGGATCAATTACTTGTTAACTAAGCCCGGATGGGGTTTAGAAAAGCAACTGGGTCATTCGAATGGGCCTTGATAGATTATTGGGCTCAAATGGGTCAAAATATGAAATTTAGCCCAAACCGCCGCTAGGCAGAATGCCAACTCGCCGTTAGGAGAATTGAGCAAACCGCCGCGAAAAGGAGCGGGTTGAATATTTTAATGAATAAAATATTGGACCTAACGGCCCCCTAAGCGGACGGCGGTTTACCTGTTGGATTAAAATAATAGAAAAATTATGGCAACTCGCCGTTTAGACAACCCGCTGTTAGACAACCCGCCATAAGGCAACCCGCTGTTAGGCAACCCGCTGTTTAGGCAACCCGCTGTTGAACAAACCGCTGGATTGTCAACCCGCCGTTTAGGCAACTCGCTGTTGTCAACCCGCTGGTTTGTCAACCCGCCGTTTAGGCAACTCGCTGTTGTCAACCCGCTGGTTTGTCAACCCGCCGTTTAGGCAACTCGCTGTTGTCAACCCGCTGGTTTGTCAACCCGCCGTTTAGGCAACTCGCTTTGTCACACCGCTGGTTGTGTCAACCCGTCCTTTTTGGCACCGCTGTTGAGGTTCAACCGCCGTTTAAGCAACCGCCGGTAGGCAACCCGCTGTTTGATCCAGCGTGTTGAGTATTTTATTAAAAACTAATAAATTAAATAACTCGCACCTAGGAACTGTTACGCAAACTCGCCATTCGGACTAGTTTATTAAATTCAAACCCGACCTCATTTTTCACCACTAATCACATCCTAGGCATTCCTAGGTATCTACCTAAGCATAAGACACACATTAACATCCTACTTTTCTTTCTACAAGTCAACCGCCATAAGAATCTTAGGCGAATCATTATTTTTGTTGAGTTAGGAAATCCACACATCTCAAAAACTTATTAATAAGTACCTTATGAACAATTCCAGTTAAATAGGGTTCACATCTTACAATATACTTGGCATTTTACATCTAAAAACGACCCTAGATCTATTTTTCTACACCTTTTGATGTGTTTTCGATCGATTCCATTGTCTATAAATTATCCTAGATGTATAGATTAAGGTTCGAAGATTACCTTTGCAAGAAACACTGAAAAATCAGCGATTTGATACTTCGATCTTGGCGGCGAGTTGCGAGTGTGTGTGTGTGTGTTTTTATCTTTGACCGATTTTGTATCTTTTAGACCAAATTGGGCATCCTCGCTCGCCATTTTATACTCCTAAGTTTCATTACTTGGCAAGATTTAGTCCTTTGGTTTTTCCATCTTCTTGTATTTTTGTTTTAGAAGTATTTCTTAAAGGCATTATAAGATTTAGGCAATGGCACACTTAGTCTCTATTGGTTAATAAGGTTAGGAAATAAGAGCAAAATGTCTTTTTACACCCCTAATCATTAACAATAGAAACTGGAACCTTCGAGTTAAATTAATTAACTCCCTTCAACATATTAACCCATTTAGAATACTACAACCTATTAAGATTAGAATTTTATAGCTGACCCACAGTCTTTTTATAACCCTTAGATTATTTTCACATTCATCTCCCCTAAACAAACGACCGGTTTTATTGAAAGAGCTGTGTCGTTGATTGAGATCTGAAAAGATCAGTTGACAGCTCCACCCACTTTACCATTGTATTTACTATTACTCCCATAAAGTATGGATATATAGTTAATCCATGCCCAGACTTAAACCGGGTTTGCATTTGAAGTCAATTGCAAGCCTTTTAGTAATTCCAATTGACTTAAAATATTTCCTAATGTATTTTATTCACTTACTTATTTTTCTTAAAAAAAAATTAATTATGTACAAGGTTACACGAGGATTTGGTTTACTTCTCCTCTCCTTCTTGAAGACGTTGGGAGTTTCAGGCGTCAAACTCCTTCATGCCGAGGGCGTGGAAGAGAAATTCGAAACCGGTTCTCCTTGGTAATGCTTTGGTTGAGGTATGTTGCAAGTGATAGTTCGTTTCCACGAAGTAGAGTTCAACCACTCTATTTTCCACTTGCTCTCTGATGAAATGGTGACGTATGTCAATGTGTTTAGAGCGTGAGTGTTGGACGTTGTTACAGCAAAGAGCAATAGCACTTTTGTTAACACAAGTTACAGAGGAATTTTAGGAAGTCAAATCCGTTTTTAGTCTTTGAGCTGGGATCGCATCCATATGGATTCTGAGCACAACATCAGTCATGGCGATGTATTAGCCTCTGTAGTTGATATTGCCGGGCTTCTTTGCTTCTTGATGACAGCTAAAACCCTGTCTATCTCCAAGAAACTGAGCCTTTCCCAAACGTACTTTTCTTGAGTCTTGACATCCGCATGATATGCATCTGCATAAGCTGTTAGTGACATGGCGTTGTCTTACGGATACCAAAGGACCATGTGAATGGTTTCTTTCAAGTTACCGAAAGACACGTTTGATAGCTTCCAAAGTGATTTTTGGGTTAGGATTAGCCTGATATCTAGCCACATGCCAACTGGCGTAATAAAAGGTGGTCTACTGGCTGTAAGGTACATAAGGGAGCCAACACATTCCTTCTGAATCGAGTTTGGGTTCAACTGGAATCCCCATGAGATCCTCATTCGTTTTAAAATCGAAATAAGTCCTCATTGGTATATCGACAGGGTCAGAGAGAATCCATTCCATTATTTCTTTTTAAGGTTTCAGAGACGCAGTATTTTGCTTTGATTAATAAAGGATGCCTCCGGACTTTGAGAAACTTGTAGTCTAGAAAAATGACATTTATACCATCATCGGACATTGAATTTGGGCTCTTCTCTTTTGGAAAATGTGTTACACGCATTATGATCTGTTGAGGCAAAAAAATGATGTCATTAAGTTTATGTGAACCAAGTAGAATAGTGTTTGCCTGATTTGCGTGTTTGAATAACGTTGGATCACGGACCCTTGAAGAAATTTGTTTGGTCAACAGGAACTATTGAGAGTGATGTCATACCATGCCCTTGGGGGGTGCCTGCTTAAGCCCATAAAGAGCTGTTCTTTCAGACGATAGTCGTGAAGTAGGATTTTCCTGGTCTTCATATCCTTCCAGGGGTTGATCTGACAAAAGATTCTTCTTGTAAGGATCACCATTCATGAATAAGCTAGTTTTTGGACATCCATCTGGTAGATGATCATATTCTTGGTTGCAGCTTCGGCAATGAATTTTCTGATTGCCTCTATCCGTGCAACTGGAGCAAACGCCGATTCTTCAAAATCAAGACCTATCCTCCTGACGATATCCTTTGCAACTAACGAAATCTCCAGCTTTGTTTTTCAGTTCAGCACCTTACTCATCTAGCTATCACTTTTGTAGATCCATTTGAGACGTGTTAACCATAACATAGATTGGGCGATGGTACTAATTCCCACACTTCAAGTCGATCAAATTCGTTGATATTTTCATCTTGCATGGCTTTGAAACCTAGAAATCTTCAATCCGGCCATTTTGAAGTTCTTCGGGTTCGACTACGTTGGACTGTTCCAGTATGGAAACAGCACCACAAAAGCATCAGATGCGAACTGTTTTTGGTAGATACAGACGAGAGGGATTGCCATCGATGTTACCAGAGGATGATCTGGAGGGTAATTGTTAAACATCCGTGAATTTTTGAACTTTTGAATAAACGATTTTTATCCTTTGACTTTTCGGGCCTGGCTTGACTTATAAGAACGACCATCTAAATCACGTTTTCACGACTCGGACTCTAAAGCAATTTGACGTGGAATGATATTCCTGACAGCTTTTTAGTTTTGCCCGAGACCCGAAAATAGTCAGAAGGTGACACAAATGCCCTCGCAAATATTTTGAACACAACGCGTACCGACCCAAAATAATTAAATTTGTATTTAATTATCATAAGTTATTAAATAAAAATATTTAATAAATTAATTATCTTGTTAATCGAAAACGTATGTTAAAAATGCAATTATTAAAGTTAAAATTTCTTTTTACGGATAAAGTTTATCGGAAAAATATATAAATGAATAATAAACGTTTTAAATAAATTCTATAAAACGTTTACAAAAATTAGTCGAGTGAATACTCATTTTTATCAGAAAAATGATTCGGAAAACAATGGCGAAAGTTTCGAGATTTGAATCGTCCGTTAAGTCTTTCAAATGAGTCCCGAACCAATATATTATAAAAGTTTCCCAATAATTACGCATATGGTCCCTGTGAAATAATTACATAACCCACCCTATACTATTATAAATTTTCTATTTTATTTTAAAACTTTTATATATATATAATTTTCATTTCATTTCCATCTATTATAACACACACACACATTATACAACACACTCTTCTCTCCCTTTATCCGGCCACCACCCTCACCGCCGGCGACCACCACCACAGCCGCCGAAAAAGTTTTTCGGCGATCTTTTCCGGCCAACCCTAAAAATCCTCCCCATCTCCCGATCTATCCGATCCCACCATCACTCTCCCTCACTACTCCACACCGCCACTCGCCACCACCGCCACCTGCTGCCACCTGCTGCCACACCATCATTCATTACACCATCTTCCCCTCTTCTCATCATTTACTAGCACCGAGGCTGCGTTGGTGTGTGACAACCCGAGAGGGTGCGTGGGTCGGGTGTATAGCACCCAGGAGGGATTGCGTTTGTGTGTCTGGACAGCCTACTAGGGGGTGTGTTTTGGTCTCTCATTCACTCCAAGATGTGTTCGTGTTGTGTGTTTTCCAGCCGACAGGGGTGCGTCCGGGGTTTAAAACCACACTCAAGGGGGGTTTTTTGGATTATTAAAATTTCTCCAAGGGGTTGTGTGTGGTTTGTATCATAACAGCCGGGGGTGTTTGTTTGTTGGTCTGGGTCGGGATGGCTGCGGGGACAGCCGGGTTGACAGCCGCCGCCATAGGTTTGGGTTGGGTTGTCGGGTTTGGTTTGCAACAACAAGGGTGCGTTTTGTATTAAACCACAGCGTTTTAGAGTGAGTTTTGCTTATAGGGACATAGTTGGGTGCTGTTTTGATTGACAGAAACCAGATTAGGGTGCGTTTGGTTTACATAGATTAGGGTCGTTTGGGTTGCTTTTGAAACGGGGAGTGGCACATGGGGTGTGTTTGGGACTGTTTGGTGATAGCGGGCATGTTTCGTTGGGTCTAGCAACGAGATAAAGGAGGGGTCTAGTCTTTCTTGTGCGTTTGGTTTGTTAAGTCAGCCTAAGGGTGCATTTGTTTTAACAGACCACCACATGTTGGGCTATTGAGCTGTTGGTTGTGATAGACTCCACAAATGGGGCGTTTAGATAACGGAGGTTTCAACAACCCATAAAGGTGTTTGGGTCAGCGGAGCTCTTACAGGGCGTGCATGCTGTTTGGTTTGACAGTATCAACAATAAGGGTTCGTTCTTGTTTATATGAATAAACTAGTGAAATGTATCGTAATGGTTTTATAAATTTTAAACGGATTAAGTGATTAGTGGTTTATTGGTTAAATAAATATACTACTTATTATTTAACTTCTTAATTGATCTCGTTTAGATATATATGTATATTTGAAACACGCTGTTTGTTTAGAAGTGGAAAAACATTTGATTATATAAATATGGGAAACGTTATATAACCGAAAAGGTCATGACAAAATTTATATAACTTTTATATTTAGTAATGTGTTACTAAAACCTATATTATTTTAGAAACCGAAAAAAGGGACTAAGTTATATTTAAAGAGATATTAAATTATAACTGTATAATAACCTGACAACGAACGAAAACTATACTTTTACAATGAGACGAACTGTTTTAGACGTGACCCGTCGAAGAAACGAAATATATTTTACAAAATATTATCTTATATTTTATAATTGTTATAAACTGCTACAAACATTGTTTGCTTAATTCGTAACTTAAAAACGTGTGTCTAACATCGGTACAAGAGACTTTTATTTAACTAAGCGGTGATTTCAGAAATGGGTCAAACTAATTTGTTTAAATTAATTTCACACACTTATGATATAATACCTGCAATGTATTATATACTTTTCATAAATCTTTGGGCTGATTGTCTTTGTTATATAATTCAAGGTAGGAATTATATAAGGGTTATTTTTCATAAGTAATATATAAAGAATATATATTACACACTTTGGGTTTATTTTCAATTTATTTATTTAACCAACCACCAAACTATTACAACTTTAAATCTAAATCTTTTATCAACATATTACATTGACATACTCATTCGTCGGAAAACAAATACATTATCTTAGAGCTTGTGGATAGGAGTTAAGATTTGCTGCAACTTCTTGGTCGAGCCGTTCAGTTAGTTTCGTCTGTGGGGGGGGGGGGTTTTTTTTCTTTTGTGGTACATTCCCGCCAACATTCTTCATCAGCGATGTGAGTTTATTGCCCCTCTTTCAACTTGTTTTTCCATTTACTTTACAAATCTCGGGGTTGAGATACTATGCTCAATATAACTTGTTTAATATTTGTTCACAATATCTATTATACATACGTATTTTACTTACTTGTTCACATACTTGATTGTGCAATTCATGACAAAACACATTTACATGATTGATTTCAAATTGGTTTAATACGCTTAATTTTTTGGGCATAGCTCGCTTTGGATACATTGTTTGACTTTATTTTGGCGCGGGACTCACAATGATACTTTAACATTTGACAATGATTTTAGGAATACGATTTTTTTTGGGTCTGCGGGTCCAACAAGCATTACATGCACGGATGTTTCTTGGACTGGGAACACCCATGATGTGGAACACATTATTTGTATCACTGCCGTATCGGGTACCATACAATAAAGTCTATGTACAGCGTCATGAACTGTAAATCATTGGAGGTGTGAGCTGAGAATGTTATGAAATAGGATCTATTCGGGGTGTGGATCCATGTTCAGGCGATTAAGCTATCGCAAGAGGTAACGAAATATAGCGTGATGTCCACGGGAATGATATAAAATAGATCTATTCGGGATTGACAACCCCCGTTCGGGTGACTAGCTATCACTAGGGATACGAACGTTATATAACATGTCGGTCATGTTGGGGACTACAGGGCCCCCCAGAACATTCCATACTTGGAACATTTTTTTCTGGTGATGTTAATTTGTTCATGCAATATTTAATAAAATATTTGGGATAAGATTGGTACTTTTGGTAACATAAAATGGGTCGTGCATATTTTATAAGTAATTTGCATGGTACTGTGATGACACAGTGGATAAATATATTTGTTGAAACTTACGTTCATATTTAAACTAATCTATGAACTCACCAACTTTAATGTTGACACTTTTAAGCATGTTTTTCTCAGGTGAATTAGATGCTTGGATTATTTGATGTTGATCCGCTCAGACTACACCTTAAAATATATATAATATAATAAAATATCAAATATATAGTAAGAATAGTCTAAAAGCAGAGTCAATGATACCGAGAAGTAGTATAGAGCTTTCCCGGGTCGTAAATCCCCAACGAGGCTGGAATGGTAAATCGATACGATTTTCATGAATTGATGATTTGATTTGTGATAACGAAAGATTTTGATTTTACTGGATAAACTTAAATTAATTTAAAGAAAAACTAAAAATCTATTCTACGGGAAGCAAGCAATGGAAATTGGGAACCTTAATTAAAACTACGGGTTATAACAAAAGTGGGAGCAGAAATAGTTATATGGATAAATACCTAAACTACGGGAGCATGAACAGTGGTAATGGGAATCCTAAAAATCTACGGGGAACATAATTAGGCTAAATATGATTGACTAAAATTATTAAATAATTAACTATATATTAAAACTATGCAATTATAGGACTATCGGGAATTAATAGCAAGCCTAAAAACTAAAAATTATAAAAATAAGTCCTAAAATTAATTTTAAATTTTAATAAATCAAATATATTTAACTTAAAAGAAATAAAAATTTTCAAAAACGGAGTGTTAGAAAATACGACAAAGGAGAACGAAAAATCCGGGCTCGTAAACGGGCCCGGAACTGAATTTTAAGCAAAAATTACCCTACACAAGTTTTATTAATTTTAATATAAACTAACTGATTAAATAAAATTTTATTAAAAAGAAAAATATTTTTTTGTTAATTTTTGTATTTTTTATGAATTTTTTTTTAGATTGAAAACTAATTAAAACTAATTAAATAGAAAAAGACAGAAAATATAACTACAAAAAATCTGAAAAAATCAAATTAAATAAAGAAAAAGTTGAGGAATCTAAAAATATAAAAAAAACTAAAAAGTTACTGTAGATTTTATATTAATTAACTAATTAATTTAAAATCCTAAACTAAATTAAATTAAATTAAATACTAAAGGGCCTAATGAAAGGACTAACAGTTGAAGGCAATTAGGACTAACGAGTTTAAACTAAACTTAACCCAAGTTGTCTAACAGTGTTCAAACTTAAAAGGGGTAATTTACACAAATAGTCCCTGAATTTGGACCCCGATTACAAAGTGGGTCCAAAAAGCTTTTTAGCCAACACTCAAAACAGGAAAGTTGTAGAGGACCTCTAGCTTATCATTTTTCATAAAAAGAGTATAGGCTGAAAGAGTCTAAATAAGCCAGAAAATAGTCTTATTGGGGACTCAGTCCTGACAGAATGCTTAAATAGTTAACAGCTTATTTTAGCTTATTCTTGTGAGCTAATAAGCTCCAAATAAGCTGAAAGTGACTTTGAATACTTATCTAAGCGATGTCAACTTGTTTAACCTAAACTAAACAAGAATAAGCCTAAAATAAGCCTGGAAACAAGAATAAGCCTTTTGGCTAGTTTTTATTTTGAGAAAAGGGCAGTAAAAGTGACTTTTTAAGCTTAATTAAAACTATGCTAAATCATGGAATTAAGCTAAACTATTTTGGGGAATTAAAAAAAAAACTAAGTGCTTAATTAATCTACAAAAATCCATAGTGCTTATTAAGCTAAATTAAAAGAAAAAGAGTGCTGAATTTTTGGTTTTGCACCAGGGGAGCAACAGTAGGCTTGAAAGGCTTATTTTGGGCTTATGAAAATAAGCCCAAAAGGGAGTTTTACCCCAAACAAATCCTAAACAGATGTAGAGAAGTGGGTTTTTGGCTTATTTCCAAAAATTGAGAGAAAATAAAAGGTCAAATTACCCTGTCTGTATTATTCAGCTTAAAAATGAATTTTTTTGAAAAATTGCTACGACCAACGCTTTGACTTTTAATTGTCAAATGAAAACGAAACAGAACTAGTGGCTCTTCCAAAATTGGTGTTTTGTGACCTTAGAAGAGCTCAAAATAAACAGCGGTTCGTGCTTATGCTGTCTAGCAGCTTAGCTTTTAAGGCTTATTTTTTTTCTTTGCAAAGTTGACAGAAAGAGTAATGCTCACAAAAATTCGAATTTTAACTAAAATTTGTAAATTTTCTTGTCCTAATTAGACACACACACTCAGCCAAAGGTGGCTGAGTGTTTGTGACCCATGAAACTTCCAAAATAACCCATTTTAGCTTTTTACCAAACACCCCTTTAATAAGTCGAATTCCCTTTTTCTTTGGTTTAACTCAAAATTAATTTAAAACAAGCTGATATTAGGACTAGTGAAATTGTTAGCACAAGAAATACACAGTTTCTTCACAATTTTCACACGAATTCAAGAGTGACAATTGGGAATATAAAAACTTCAAAATAAACTTTAAACTTGCATTAAATTGCTTAAAAACAGTAACCATACATTAAAAACAAGAACTGATACTTTCAATTACAATTTAATTAAGATTTAAATAAAAATAAAGCTAAGTAAAACTAGTGTATCTTCGGCTTGTCTTTTTCTTGCTTTTATAGAAGTCCAAAGCTTCTATACTTGTGCTTCTTGTGTGTGTGGAGTCTCAGCATCAATCCTAGCCCTAGGATTGCAAGTGTGCTTCTTTTAAGCTCAATCCAGCCATTTGATATTTTTGGGGAGAGGAGGATTGCCAACATGGCATGTTTTAAAGGGTTAGTGGGTTGTGGGTTTAGGTTGAGGAATGGGGGAAACGATGTGTGTGGGTAAAGGAATGGAGATGTTAAATCGTGATGGTGGAGCTTTTGGGGAGTGGCGGGAATAAGGTTAGAAGGAAAAGGCCCGGGTGTTTTGTTTATATTGGATGTTTAGAAAACCCAAAAAGAAACCCCTTCTTTTATGCACTGCTCTTTGTTTTGACCCCTTTTCCATAGTTTAAAGATGGCAAGAAGAACCCTTGCCCTTTTCTTTCTTTTTCATTTCTTTTTAACTCTTTTATTTTGTTTTTAAGTTTCAAAGATAGCACAAATGGCCCCTCTGTTTTTTAGTTAAAGAGTTAAAAGAGGTTTTGAAAAATGGCAGCTTTGGCCCTTTTGGTTTTTAAAGGGAATAAAGGTTTGGTTAATTGCAGTTTTAATCCCTTACTTTATTTTTTTTCATTTTTCTTTATAAAACAAGTTCAAAAAATGGCAAATTAAGTCCCTGATGTTTTATAAAAAAGGTTTTGGGCTTTTGTTTTGTATTGGGCCTAATTGGGTTTGTGTTTGGGCCCAATAAGGCACAGGCTTTTGTTATTGGGCTTTTTAAGGTCCAATAAGGTTCAGGTGGGTTTTGTGTGTATAATGGCTGAGATTGGCTGCACAAGGGCTAGGATCGGGCCTTCAAAGTCTTCACAGTCTCTGTTAATTGCACACAAATGGGCTGTTGTCATTGATTGAGGGCCCATTTGGTCTTCACAGTCTTCAATAATATACTATTGGGCTTTCCCGGCCCATCAGATGGGTTGAGATCGCATCCAATAGTATTCTTCAATTACGGCTCCGGTTTTGACTGTTAATTTGTTGAGTTGACTTTGACTTTGACTTTTCTGGTCTTTGGCTTTGATTTGGCTTTGTCCTTCACAGCTTTTCCATTCCGTGCCTGGTTTTGTCATTTCTTGCTTTGTTTTCTGTCTTTTGGTGTGATATCCTTTTCCTGTAAAACAAACATATCTTTGGCAGTTTCTGTCTGTTTTTGGTCATTTAAGTCCGTTTTTAATGGAAAAAGGTATGTGTATTTAAGCACATACCAAAATCCCCCATACTACGACATTGCCGTGTCCTCACGCAATGCTATGAAGTAAGCATTTACGAAAACTAAGACTCTTGACCCCCTCCGACTAATAACTTTGAAAAGTAGCAAAGTGTTTGTCAAAGGAAAGAATCAATAGCTTCGACAAATCCCGATTAACACCATTATTTTGTATGTACATTGACTACTCTAATTTTTTTGGATTTTTGAATGGTTTGTCTTTCTTATTTAACTCACAATGGGATCATAGAGTGAGAAACGTCCATAGAATGATCTACGGATGTCCTGACGGAAAATTTCATCGTCCCCGATTTTTCACTAGTCTTAAGCCAAGCAATTAAACGAGATCATTGTCGATATAAGTTTAGGTGTAAAGCCCTCATACTTATGACTTGTGAACTTTTGAACTCCCGACATGGATAAATGATTACGTGTGTGTGCTCGATTTAACTCAACCATAGATCAACTTATTCTCATAGTCACAAAATGAATCGTGACTCAAAGCAACAATTTATTAAGACTTTGCAACTTGATTTTATAGAACTTCAAAATTATTATTATTATTATTATTATTTTTTTTATTTTTTTTTTTTTTTTTTTTTTTTTTTTTTTTTTTTTTTTTTTTTTTTTTTTTTTTTTACTCTTAAAGCTAGGAATGCGTTGCTTAGTTTGAACACCTACCTAGGCCTCGCTCCCTAATAGGATATCACAACCAACGTCCGGTGTAACACCCCCAAAATTGGGTCGCAGCGGAATGTGTTTCCGGGAGCGTTACTTCATAATACCATTGCACAAGTCATGCATCCCCCCCATCCCTGTCCCCTCCCAAATACCCGGTAACAACCCCCAATCCCCAAAATCCCCTACCCCCCCATCCCTTCCCCTCCGCCCGCCCCCCCACCACAACCACTCCCCAAACCCTCACCCCTCCCCAAAAAACCCCCCCTCCGAACACAAAAAATCCACCAAAAAACACAAAACGACATCAAAAAACCCTAAAATAACCCCCCCCCCACCCCCACCCCCATAAACCCCCACCACCCCACCAACAACCCCAAACCACTCCCCCGCAACCACACCTTCCCGCCCACTCAACCCGCACCTCTTATCACCACGTCCCCCACCTCAATTAAACCCCCTCAAACACCCCACCTCATATACCACCTCAACCCTCCCTCAACCCCCCCAACAATACCCACCCGCATCACCCCCTACAGCCCCCCACAACCATAATATCCTGACAACACCCGATCCCCCCTCGTCCCCCCTTTCCCCAATTCTGATCTATATATTACATTTTGCAATCCTATAATGAAAAAGACCCCAGGGCACGTTGGTTAGAGGTGTGTGGTGTGAGGCGTTTATAAAGGTTGAGGATGTTGAGGTCGGGGGTTCGAGCCTTGCTCACCCTCGATTTCCATCTTCCTTTTTTTTATTTTTGAAAACTTATAAAAGGAAAGTTGTAGAAAACCTGAAAACAAACAACTTTAATAAAAGAAATTATTTTTGAAAATCACTAAATAAGCTGAAAACTGGCTTATAAGACAGAAAAACTCTTAAAACTATTATTTTTTACTTTTTAGCTTTTTATCTAAAATTGACAACTTAAAAAAAACTAACAATAAGCTAAAAGCTAGGTAAGCAAACTATAAGCAAACTAATGAGCTAGTTTAAACAAGAAGATAAGCAAAAGGAAAGGAAATAAGCAGATTAAGCACTTAAAATAAAACTGCAAACCAAACAGTCAACTAGCAACTTTTGAACTTAAATTTAAACTAGCAAATAAGGACTTAAGACAAAATGGCTTGCACTTACTGAAAGCTTATACTACTAACTATTTGAAAATGCTTTTTAAAACTAATTTGAACTACAAGAGCTTAATGAAAAAGCTATTTGAAAACAACATGCAGACAGAATACTATTTTTGGTTTTCAATGAAAAAGCTAATAATCTAACCCTACTGACTTAATAAGCTCAATACTAATTTAAACTAACCTAATAAGCTAATTAAGATTAAAAAAATTAAGCAAAAGTTATAAGAAATAAGCTATAAAACTAAATTAAGCACTTAACAAGACTTGAGACCCAAACAGTCCCTACAGGGATCTTTGAGCTTATTTTTCAATAAGCTCTTGGATCCTTATGCACTATTAAGCTACACTAGATTAGACTACAACTAAAAAGCTCTCTAAAACATCTTTTAGAAACTATTTTGAAATTCAATTGCTTATTGAAAAATCTTGTTGAAAACAGCTTATACTAAGAACACTTAGTACTGTTGGTTTTGAAATTGAAAAGACAAAAAGCTATTTTAAAAGTTAAAAACAGATAATCAAATGAGCTTAACTTCAAAAAGCAAATTGAAACAGATTAACTATGAACCTTAATCTACTTGAAATCCAAAAATCAAATCCTAAAAGCTACTTTTACTAACTGAAAGCTTAACATGAAAATTGCCTTTTTGTCTTTTAGAACTGCTGATGCAGTTGACACTAAATCAGAAACCAAATGATGCAAGCAAAAGGAATTTGTTTCAATACTCTAAAAACACTAAATCAAAAGCAAATTGAGTAAATAAAACAGCTAGAAAAAGAGCAGGCATAAAGAGCTTATGGATTTAAACTTAAGTCTACAGATGCTAACTACTTGATAAAAACTAGATTAACTCTAACTCAAACCTTAAATCTATATCTAAAACTTAAATATAAAGGATAAAAATGAACTAAAGTGGCAAGAACCCTTACCAGTACTAACTTGTGGTTAGTACTGGCTTTGATCCAAACACCCCTTTAGAAATTTTAAGTTCATATTTAGCTTAAGATAGTGAGAGTTAAGGCTTATCATACCAAGACCAGATAACAACAAGCTTATAACACACCTAAATAATAGATTTCAATAAGCAAATAAGACAGAATCAACAAGTTAATAACTATGCTAATATTTTTGGTTTTTTATGATATTTAAGATAAAAGTAAGAAAACTAAGATCTAAGCTATTAATATTGAAAACAGATACTTAAACATACTTGATAAGCATGATAACAAGGAATTAAGCACAATTAAGCAAGTAATAAGCAGAAAATAAGCAAATGCAATTATTAAGCTAAGAAACTTGAGATTTAAAGAACACTTACAAAAACCTTAGCTAAACAAAGGCAGTAGTGCTCAAGGAGCTTATCTACAGCTCTAGCTTATCACAAGGATAAGCTAGTAAAAATCCCATAAGCTCTTCCAGGTTAAGCTTATCATCCAAAAGCCTCAGATCCATTAGCATAGGTATTTAACTGATTTTAGATGTTTAAGTAGATTAATGACTAAATTTAGCTCAATTCCAAGCTTAGAGACTTGAGAAGAGCTTATGAAACAAACTCATTTGGAAATAAGAGTTTTTAAGTAAAACAGATTATGAAAAAGAAAGTGAACTATGATTTCATTAACTGAAAATTGAGTACAAAACTTTGAAATTGAAATTACAAAAGCTTAATAGCAAAATACATTTAAATGAAAAATTACTTAAGCTACTTAAAACTAAAAACGGGAAAAGAAGATTATGTGTATGTGAGTGAGGAGCTCTATTTATAGCCTTGAAGAGATGCTTCTAGGTCTTGGATCACGCTCCTCTCTCCTTTGATCTTGTCCTTTTATTCTTCCAATCATTTGATTTGATTCTTGTCCGTTGGATCAACTTGGTGAGCACACGGATTGCCAACTTGGCATTTCATGTGTCAGAGTACTTGTGCTTCTTTTGCACTCATTTGAGTGCAAAATTCCATGTCCTCGTGTGCTTCTTTCCATATCTTGCGTGTCAGACCTTTTGGGTTTTAGCCAATGAGGGGCTTGTATGACGTCTTCTTTTGCCAGCTCGTTCCTTGGCACTTGAATTGCATAGCCACGTCCTTAATTTCAATTACCCCTTTGATTTTGACTTGGGTTAATTGTGAAGACGATGATGAATAGTAACATGGGTTACGCGCCATTTTTTTACCGTTTGGGAGGGGGTTTGACTCGGGGAAACGGGCTTTGACTTTGGGTTTATAAATAAAAGATTGGGCCAATGGGTGTGTTTTGGGCTCGGGTAAAGGGTAACAGGTTTTGGATTTGGGTTATTATAAGGATAACGAGCGTTATCCTTTATAGTATAAAGAGATAACGACCGTTAGGGCTTTAGGGACTTTTGTGAAAATTAGGCTTAACAATGAGGGCTGTTTTGGTAAGTTTTGGGTTTTTGTCTTTTGTGAGTTGACCAATGTTGACCAAGGGTTGACTGGAGTTGACTTTTGACCCTTCTTGCTATCAAATCCCCAGCTTTTGTACACTCTTTTCTGTCTCATGTTCGTGTTTGTCCAGCTTTGACCGTTTTCTTGTGATTTTTGCTATATCCATACCTACACAATCATAAAGACAAAACAAGCAATATACAAGCATTTTATGCACAATTCTAAATTTTAGGGCCATTTTTGATATAAAACAGATATGTGTTTTCACACATATCAATATGCAAAGTTTGATTTTAATAGACTAAGCATTCGCGGATCTTTTTATTAAAGATTTTAAATTTGCGAAGAACGAGAAATGATAGAGTTTAATATAAGTTAGATGCTAAGCGTGAAGTAGTTGGATCTCTTTAGAGCTCATAAAGGTTAATTGTGGTTTTACACAAATGTTTGACTTTTTGATGGTGAGAACAAGAATAAATTTTGACTTGATCGAGCATGTTGCGCTCTAGCTTGCTCCTTAACCTATATAAATTAAAAACTAGTTTCTATCTTTTATACAAGAAGCTTTAAAAAGACAAATTCTAGCTTGAAAAAGCCAATGGTTTTCAAGTTTCCCATAATAGACTTAAATCTGCAAACTTGATTTTTATTAGACTAAGCATTTGCGGATCTTTTTATTAAAGATTTTAAATTTGCAAAGAACGAGAAATGATAGAGTTAAGTATAAGTTAAGATGCTAAGCAAGGATTGGTTGGTTATCTTAAGAGTATAAGTGTAATTTGTGGCTTTTCCTTCGATAGCTTCCCTAACCGGACATAAGCTTAATAAATGTTATATAATTGTTAAATAAATAAAGTTACTTTGGTTTTTGCGATTCTTAGTTTAGATCCCATCGTAGAGATTCCTTCTGGTGAAAGTAAGGTACACATCGAGGTTTTGTTAGTGTTGTGGGGGAAATAGACTACCGATTCTTGATAACTCGCTACCGTTTTTCTAGGTAGTTAAAAGACCACAGGACTTGAAATTTGGCTATAATAATAATAATAATTATGTAATAAACCGAAGCCGAAATAAGACCACTGGACCATGGTCGGCTCGCATACCGATGTGGCAGTCGTTTAAAGGGTGGAGGTAATAATAATAATAAATCCGAGACTAATAAAAGTTTACTGGATCATGGTCGGCTCGCATACCGATGTGACAGTTTTTAAAAAGGTCGAGGATCTCCTGGTCGAAATAAGACTCCTGGATCATGGTCGGCTCGCATACCAATGTGACAGTTGTTTAAAGGACCGGGGGATAATAATGTAGCAATAATAATAATAATAAAGCCAAATTTCGACTCCAGGGTTATCTAAATAAAGCCTCCGTCTCTGGACTCGTAGTTGAGTTGTTTCAGATGAAATAAAAAGGATAACCCCTAAATCATGCGAAATTAGAACCTTAATGTGGACCTTATTCTCACCATATCGTCTCTTTAGGAAAGGATTTCAAACTAATTATGGTCTAAACCGGGTTTACTTTATATGAATAAGGACATAATTTATTTGTCACCAATAATAAGAATAAAACCCTTAGAGGATTTAGGAATAAGGGAGCAGAAAGTAGCTATGCGTACACAATTTGCATTTATGAGTAGTGTTAGCATCTTAACTTGTATTTAACAATGATTTCGTTTTTAAGCTTGGTTTGGGGCGGGTGAAAAATCGAGGACGATGAATTTATCCTTTTGGACACTATTTAAAAGTGTTTCTTGTTCCGTGATCCTAAAAGTTATGATTAAATAATGAAAGTCAAACATGTTGTCACTTATATATATATACACACACACACACATATAAAGAAATGGTAAAACGGGGCGTTTCAAAACTAGTGATTTTTTAATCCTCTCAGATGAACATTTAGCTACTTTTCGAAGTAATTAGTCTAGGGGTTAAAAAAATTTAGTTTTCTATGCGTGTATTTATATCATTGTGTGAGGACACGACAATAGCGTAGTATGAGGGATTTTGATATGTGTTTAATCACATATCACTTTTCTTTATAAAAACGAGCTTAAATGACCAAAAACAAATAGAAAATACATTGTATTTGTCTGTTTTGTTAATTGTGTTGTGCAGGTAACGGATATTCACAAAAGGACAAAAATATGTCAAAATGGACACGACCGAGCACGAGATTAGAAGAGCGTGAGGAAACGAA
>BQNB010058483.1:16903-37746 GCA_026074375.1 Tanacetum coccineum | reverse complement strand
GTTAGTACTGCTAGTTCACTTTTGGAACAGTACTAACTTAAAGCTACCAGTACTAACTCCAAATTAGTAATGTTAGTTCTGTTAGTCCATTTCTGCTTATTAGCTTATTGTTTCTACTTATTTAAGATTGGTTTAGCTTTTTAGAGTAGATTAAGCCTATTTTAGTTTACTATCTTCAGTAGAACTTGTTTGCCTTTTCAAAATAATTTTAAGAGTTTATCAGTTTTAGTTTTCTAGCTTATTTGTCATTTTGGTTTATTCTAGTTGCTTATTCCTATTACTAAGTGCTTATTAAGGTTAGGTGAACTTCTGTTTTAGCTTGTTTGCTTACTTCTTGTTTCTTTGAGTTTTGTTAGCCTAGCAGTACTAACCTTAAGCTAACAGTACTAACTCAAAGCTAGCAGTACTAACTCCAAGTTAGTACTGGTAGTTAATACTGTTAGTACTGTTGTTAGTACTGTTGTGTTTATCTTGTTAATTTAGCTTAATTGCTTTTTGTATTTGCTTATTTAGAGTTAGTTTAGCTTATTTGTCTGTCTTAAGCTTAACTGAGCTTATTTGTGTTTTAGCTTTTAAAGTTTTAGTGTTTTCTCATTTCTAGCTTTTATTCTTGTTCCAGCTTATGTTCTTTGTTTATTTTTATGTGCATTTGCTTAATCAGTGTTAGTGCCAAATCATTCCTTGTCATATTCAAACATCAATCATCATCCGTCTTTCGATTTTCCATCTCTAGCCTCGTTGGGACATAACGACCCGGGAACATTCTATACTGCTTCCGGTTTCATTGGTCTCGCGTGATTTCGTCCCTTGTTGTATTTTTATATATGTTTACATTTATTTATGTATTTATATCATATATAGATAAGTTTTAAGGGGTGAGTTTGCGCGAGTCAGAGTGTTCATTTAGTTTTAGCCCGTGCTAATTTAGCATGAGTATCTAAGCTATATTTCTTCTTCGGAAGCTCTGATTGAGATTATACCTCATCATGTCCCCCCAGTCTAGTATCTGTCAAGCTAGCTTGTCAATGCTAGACTTAAATGTGCTTTGTGCCATTAATATTCTTCTTATGCGGACGTGGCTTGTCCTTTGTCTACACTTTTTCTTCGTGTCATGTAATAACTCCCCAACCGTCGTGCCTTTTCTTCCTTTCCCTATAAATAGCATCCCCTTTTTTACTTTTCGCTTTACCCTTGCTATAATAAAATACACATACTGTTTCCGGAGCTATTGTTTTTGCTTTCTGCCGCTGCTTACTTTGCTCTGGATTCTTCCCCTTCTTAGGTACTTTTTTCTTCCCTTCTTGCTTTTATAATTATGGCTAAAAAAGATATGGATCTTTACCATTCCTGACTCACCCAATATGACCTGAACGATTTGATCATTAAATATAAGATACCCCATGATCTCCACCCTCGGCTACCCTCAGAAGAATTTGTGATGTTCGAGCTTCTGGACGATGCCATTGGTATTTATCATCGGATGTTTGATTTTTTTGGTGTTCGAATTCCTTTTTCTTCGTTCCTTCTGGCCCTTATCAAACATTATCGGGTCTATTTCTCTCAGTTGGGTCCTTTAGGTCTTAATAAGGTGATTACTTTTGAGGTGCTTTGTCGGTCTTTGCAGATAGAGCTGATGGTGACCTTGTTTAGGATTTTTCAAATGTTATGTAAACAAGGTGATTGGTTTTTATTTGCCAAGCGGCATGCTCCTTCTCCAGTTTGTATTGATGATAATCGTTCTTGCATGAAGTACTAGAAGAGCGGATTCTTTTTAATTGATCGACAGGCTATTCCGGATTCTATGGTTTGGAGACATTCGGACACAGCTATTGATGACCCACGGCCTGCTGCTGGTTCTTTTAGTATGGCTGATGTGCGCCGATCGAGTTCACATGTTATAAAGCTGAGGGATACGCTTGAGGGTGTATTAGTTTTATTTTGGTTGAGTTGTGTTTAGAAGAGCCGTGTTTGTGATCTGGTACTTTGAGGTGCCAATGGAAATGGTATGAGGGTGGGCTTTGACTATATTTTGTCGTATCTTTCTCTTTTGTTGCTTGCGTTTATTGTTGTTTATCCCCTTATTTTTGTAGTTATGGGTATTCATGATTTTCTTTGTCTTCCAGAGTGGACTGGTTCTGAGGTTCAGGAGAAGCCCCATCATGATGTTAGGTTGACCCTTCAAATGCTTCCCTTTTATTACACTCCTCCTGTTGTGGCCGATGTTGTTATTTCGGATCCAACTCTGGAGGATCTTGCCATTAGTACCCCTAGTTCCAAGATTCTTGCTAAGGCTGAAGCTTCGCAGAAGAGAAAGGCCTCTACTTCTGGTGCCACTTCGAGCCATGTTGCTAAGCGTACTAGGTCTGCTATGGCTCAATCGTTCGGTAGTACTACTCCCCCCAGTTTATTTATAAGTGACTCTGATGATGAAAGTGATGGTTATGATGATGCTTGTATTGAGATTCCGTTGGTTACCCCTCTTCGTTTCGCTGTTGTCGTCCCTTCTTTAGGGAACCAGGGTGGGAGCTTTGCTGCTCCTGCTGCTGAAGGTTCTAACACCCGAGGTAATTATTTTTTATTTCTAACTTATTTTCTTCCTTTTATTCTTTCTTTGTCTTATTATGCCTTTATTTTACAGATTCTCGAGGTAAGGGCATTATGGTTGATGACGCTGCTGCATCGTCTATTGGTGCAAGCCAACCGAGACCATCCTTCGGACATGCTCCTTCATTTAGGGATGTCTCCAGAGATGCTATTCATGCGGACTTCTTCTCTTTTTCTGTTGGTCCTTATTATGCCACCTATCCCAAAGGTGGTGTTGCTGGGAATTGCGAGTTTACTCATAAGGAGTGGGATGCTCCAAACCGGCCTATTTTTGGGGTTCTGACTAAGGAAGTCTTTAAGGATCCCGTTGTTTGTAATACTGTGGTGGATCAGTTTCCCACACCTAGATAGATGGTCCGGGTTGAGAGTTTGTCTGATGATAAATTAACTACAAAGAAGAGTGTGATGCATTGTATGATGATGTCGCATGGTGGTGTGCTTTTTGCTCGCTATCATGGGTTGAATCAATCTCATCATGAGTATGTGTTATCAGCGAACTCTAGGCTAAAGGGCTATGAAGAGAAGGTTGATAGCTTGACTGGTTTGGAGCTTCAAGTGTCTACCTTGAAGAAGCAGGTTTTCGGGCTTAATGACAAACTTTCTTCCTCCGATGCTTCTTTTGCAAAGTCGAAGGCTAAGGGAAAGGAGAGGAAGAAAAAGATTAAGTCTTTTACTAAAAGTCTGGATAATTTGCATACTGAGGTGGCTCGTCTCTCCGCTGCTCTTAATCAAGCTACCGTTCTTGAGGCTAAAAAGGATGAGGAAATCCTTTGGTTGAGGGCCACTTCCCCGGAGTTTTCTTCCTTCTTTAGGGGCAAATTCCAGGGCGTGGTCCGGAATTTCCTTGCTTCTGAATGGTTAGCAGAGTGCGGGTGAACTTACTTTCTTTGTTGCCAGTGCTGCGTTTATGCGTGGGGTGAGTATGCATCGCACTAAGGATGTGTTTGCTGCTGTGTTGAAGTCGATGGCTAAATTTTGCCATGTGATTGGTTATGCTTGTGAAGCCTCCCCTTGTTGCTCAAAACTGGATTATGCCTCTCGACAGATTTCTAAGCATGCTACTGAACCTCTATCGGTTATCCTTCAGCTTAAGCCTGAAAATCTGGCTCGTCCGAACAAAGTCACCCCCATTCAGGGATGCTCGTGTTTCTCCTCCCTCCTTACCTAAAGGAGTCGACTGTGACACATGCTTCTAAATCCTTGGAGTTGTCTACTAATGCAGATCTTACTCCTTCTGTTGTTGCTTCTGAGCATAATGAGGATATGGTAGATGCTAACGTTGATGTGTCGGACCCAAAGATGACTGATGCCACTGTTTTTGCTATAGTACTGACATGCTTTTGTGCTGGGTTTTTTTGTTCTCTCTGAGGATGTGTGGGGGTGGTGGAGGTTGGGACAAGGTCGTGCTTCCTCTGGCCCTAATGATGTTGTGGTTGCCCTTTTCGCTGGTGAGAAAGGTGATGGTTTGGTTCCCTTTTCTGTTGCTGGGGAAGAGGCTGCTGTTAACCCCTCTAGGGTTTAGACTTAGTTTTTCCTGTTAGTGCAAATATTACGATATCTAATCTATGCGATCTCTTTATGTTTTGATGATGACAAACATGTAACTTGTAATACGTAACGTAAAGTACGTAAGTTACTCGTAATCAACATAATCATTCAATGCATACACGTATCAACATCTCTCGACGTCTCAAGTATGCATCAAGACGGACATTAGTTTACACCCGACGTAAATCACATAAGGTATGTACAAACAATATTAAACTTGTAGGATGATCAAAGAAATAAGTTTTTGTCTTAAAACTTCATTTAATAAATACAAACAAAACTATTTCTCAAAAATAGTTAGGAAAATTATTTTTGATATTATAAAGAAATGTTTTATTTGGTAATTATTTTGAATTTCAAAATCTGGTCATTTCCCCTTAAAATGAGTGTCACTTTCACCAGACAAGTTTGTCACCACAAAAAGACAAAAACATGAGCATCTATCGGGGCGGTCCCTTAATTCGGTCGGCGACCCCCTTAATTATTTGAGGCACCTTATTATCGGGGACCGCCATTTCCTGACTGGCTGTTTTTCTGCTTCCTATAAATTGTGGGTCACCTTCAAATAATTTTATAACCCTTTTTGCGCGAATTTTTTTTGTTTTTCTCTCTCTAGGATCTCACTAAATCTCTCATTAAACATTTGATCTTTTAACTTGTTTAATCTTGTTTAAATGTGATCCGATCTTCTATCCTTTCCTTCTTCCCACAAGTGCAAGAGAAGAACTTTTGTCATCGTCAAGATACGAAGTTATGTAGTCTAGTTAGTTCATTTGTAACATATGTTACATATAGATCGAGTCCATGTCTTCCAATCTTTAGTAGTGTGTAGATCCGAATGGTGTGTACATTCGGAAGGGTTGATTGTGGGTTGGTTAGTATTTTGGGCCTTAAAATACATTAGTGTAATGGTAGATTGGTTCTAGCTAAGATTAGGACTCGACATTTAGCTTAGTGTCGGAAAATAATGTAAGCGACGCGGTTTATGTGTTTAGGCATAAAACACAAGGTTTGTTATGTTGGGCCATAAAACATACGGGGTCTTGGTTGTACACGAAGAAGGGGACATCGAATTAGCTTAGTGTCGGAAAATAATGTAAGCCTTGGTTTAAGTTTTCTCGCTGATAGGGAGGCGTGTTGATTAGTGAAGTAACTCTCTAGTTGGATACTCGAGGAGTGGAGTAGGGCGAAGAGGAGCTTCGTGACCGAACCACTATAAATCATCGTGTCGGTTTCTTTTACCTTTCTCTTTACTTATGTCTTTACATTTATCGCTTTACTTTTACACTTGCATTGTGCTTATGATTGTGTGCATTGTTGTGTATGTTGTGTTAGTCATGGTTGTGTAGCTCTTTGTAGTAAACATTGTGAGTGTGGATATATTGGTAGAATATGCGCTAGTTATTTTAAATCCATTATCGACACTTCTCATATTGCGTCAAAGATTGTTTGGTGATTATACAAATAATATAGTCGAAAACTTCTTCCGGTAGCGGTCCCTTTCATTAGGGCGGCCCTGATGTACTGTCGGCCCACTTTTATTTTATGGGGACCGCCGGCAGAGAGTCATGTAATTATTGATATAAAGAATTTAAAGTTTTTGAAAGGAAACGTATTCACCCCCTATCGGTTTCCACAATTGGTATCAGAGCCACGTCGCTCTAGTTTTCAAAACAAATGGTTTTTAAAATAGAGTACGATCCATGTATCAAATTACCCATGAAGGGGGATAAATATGGAAAGTGTTTTGTTGTTTGATTCGTACTAGTTTTGTTATTAAATATACTTCGTATACTAGCTTGAAGGAAAATTTTCTCAAAAGAACTTGAAAGTGTCAACTTATGTTTGTCTAAGTCGTAAGAGTAGAAATGATGTCTAAAACACGAAATTTATGTGTTGGAACAACTTTTTAAAATCCTATGTTCTACAGTTAAGTTACAAAATGATTTTGAACAAAAAACGTGTTTTGGGGTCTCTGGTGGCGGTCCCATAAATGTTCGGGCGGCCCCCAAATATATATGGGGCCGTCACCTTTATGGGGGGCGCCTGTCTGGTTTCGTCAGTTTTTGGCAAACATCGAAAAATCATATAAAATCAACCGTAAGTCCGTAGAAGTCGTGCCACCCGCCATTTCAAAGATAATTGAGTCTAGTTTCACTAAATATGGAAAGTGTTTTGTTGTTTGATTAATTTTTAAAATGGGGAGGAAACTATTTTTGTTTTCAAATAAAATCAAGCTATGTATACATCGTTATATCTAATCTACAAAACGACGACGAATATCCTTATGTGTATGCTAGATGATTATGTGTGCTTTAACTTTTGTTTCAAAAATATATATTAATAAGTAATCATGTGACTATTCTGTAATTGAGTACTTATATATCTAAACACATGTGCCATGTATGATATTTGTATGTTACTAGTTTTCCGTATTATGCCTAATAGGAATTACGCTAGATTTCTTGCGTTAAGTTGCAAAATTGTTTGTGCATTGCATATAGGCATAGATCACTATATTTACAAGTGTTACATAAACATCTTGTAGATTAGTTTGAGTGTACAACCCATTTAGATAAGAGTTAAATAGTTTGTACAAGTGGTGGAAAAATAATGTCATAAGATT
Source organism: Tanacetum coccineum (assembly GCA_026074375.1). Taxonomy (NCBI): domain Eukaryota; kingdom Viridiplantae; phylum Streptophyta; class Magnoliopsida; order Asterales; family Asteraceae; genus Tanacetum; species Tanacetum coccineum. Next base: position 30,968 of record BQNB010058483.1, on the reverse strand, counting down.
TAGTTAAAATCCGTCACTAAAATTTTTCCAACACATTAACACTCTTCCATCAAGATTCTAATTTTCTATTCATCGTCTTGCTTTGTTTGACATTGGGTGGTTAAACAAAATTATCATATTAATACATAGTTATTTTAGTAAAAGAAAATTGCATTTTTTTAAAAACCTTGCTTGTGCTTTTGCATAATTGTTTTTTTATAACACACAAATAATTTTATTCTTTTTATAAAACATATTAGTATTTTTCAGAAGGATATGTGTTATATTAAAATGAGTTAGAAAAATCATTCTAAACTAATAAAATGTCAAAAACTATGCATACGTTGCATAACAACAAATAGTTTTTCTGCACAAGCAAACACATATGGGAATCCAAGAAGTAAGAAATTATACTTGTCATTATTCATCAAACCTCACACTTACATACTAGTCTTTGGTATTAATGAAACACTATGAAAATCTTTATTTGTCTTTCTGTTTAAAAGCGTGTTCGTGAGGGTCTTTTTTTTTAAGAAAGATTTCAAATATATATCAACTCATTATTCAACTATGATGATTTATTTCTCGAATCTTAATTGACAAGTTTTTTTTATTTGAGATGAACAAGAAATGGATTTTTATTTGTCTAGCTTTAAGATTATATCCAATATATTACAAGAGTTAGTATCTTAAACCTGCATACATCAATCATACTTGATTGATATGAAAATAACGAAATCCTTTCCAAGCATTGATAAGAATATGTATCAGATCATAACTACACTTGTGTAGTTGATGTCATATTGAGTCTACTTTCAATAGGTTATGTTCCAAATATTTAGATAATATATGCATAAAATACACAAATTGAAGTACGGATTGACGACTTGAATATTTTAATCCGAAATACTCAGTACATTTACTTGCATGCAATTGGTAAAGTCGTTGTTTCGAATAGCCAAACATGAGCAATGCATAACATTGTACTTTGCTTATACAATTCAAAAAGACAACTCAAAACTCAAACTATCTTCTTATCAAAACTCTCTCTTACTTTACCAAATAAGCATAATATTTATTCCTCACCAAATGAGAACCCTTTAACCATCTAAGGTTAAGATTAGGAAGAATTGAACATATTCCACAAACCATTATCGTGCTTTCTTTCAATAAATGATCGTATGAGGATTTTGAATATGAAGATGACTATTATTCAAACGATAATCAATCTCATCATTCAATCTAATTACAAAATTTGAATTTGGAACATGAAATCGAGACTAGGATTTATCTAGATCACGAAAATATCAATCAAATGACCATAGATATTTTTTCGAGTCTACATGTTTAACTATCCTCAGTTATTACATGAAATCACGAAGTCGATTATAGGATAACAAGATTAGTCATCAAATTGCAACTCACACTTGCAATGAAGATGTCTCATTGAGTTTAAGTGTTCTAAGTTGTGTATTAGATATGGTCTAATTTACAGGCTTAAACTTAACACAACTCTAAGTAGGATTGTTGACCTTATAAATTTCCATCAGAATCACTCCTAAGTAACTCCAATACTCTGCCTTGAGCATGCTTGGATGTCATTTTTGAAAACTCAAATTGAAAACTCTTATAACTTATATAAGTTTCTCCTAATAACCTAATGTCAACACCATCTCCCAAATAATAGAAAAATAATCCTTGCCCAAATTTGGCCACCTCAGGATTGTGGATCCTTCGTCCTAGATTCATCTTTGATTTAGGTAGATTCGCCCTATGGAATTAGATTTAAACATTTTACTCTTGTCAATCTCTTGCTTACAATTCTAACATACATGTAACTAAGCTTTAGTTAATCATCATTTATTTCTACAAGAAATAAACAAGATACTATGAGGTAATACCTTAATTGGGATTTCTTTCATAAAGAAATGCTAAAGGTGAATTCTTTAAACACTCTCAATATAAAGCATTTACACATTGCACTTTTAAGCATACTCCTAGGTCCTAGATGACTCATTCTTTTTTATAGCTACAACAACTTGCTTGCTCTCTCATTCAACTTGAATTCTACACATCTTGATTAGGATTATGTGAACCGAAATTAAAGTACATTAGTTGAGTCATAGTAGGCCTTGTATGAAAAGACAATACAGATTTTATCTTTGACTACACTTCATTATGCAATTATAGATTTTCGACTGTGTTAAACATGAGAATGACTACTGGAGAATCTATTGCACTGGAAATTCAATTTGACCTAACGGTTAAATTGCTTTCAAGAGTGAGTCAGGTTCGTGGTATAACCCGTAAAATTGGTCGTGTTTAGCCTAAATTGAGCAAACACTAGTGATAGTCTTATATTCATTCCCTAATTTGACTAAATGACTCCTCCTAAATATGCCTAATGATAATCTATTCGATAAAACTTTGTATTTTCATTGGAGTGCACTACTAGAGCAAGTGATATTAGGTTTCTTCTTAAGTCATGTTGATACTTGCATCTTACATATGTGCTTTGAAGTTTCATGATGATAACGTGCTCTCATGTAATGAATTATATGCTTTCATGTTTTCTTAATGCTCAATGTTTATTTGCTTAAACTATTGAATGCATGTCAGTTTAAAAGCAGTTGCCTTTTTTAGCAAATTTAGATAAAATATTCCTTAGTTTAACTAAATAAACACATGCTCCAAGTGGATAAATGCCTAACATGTTTTACATGATGATTGCATTTAAAATTATCACGTTTTGCATGCGTCATTTTACGTGACTTACATGTTAATTATGCAACTATAATATGTTAGTTTAATATATGACAATTAATATTTAAATGTCATATAGTCTTACACATTAATCTTGTTGATTATTGTGTTGATGCATGCTTAGATAAACATGCATGCTTATATCTATATATCTTATGCATCTAGGTATATATATTTTTTCACACTAGAATACTTTTCTTCGCGTCCGTGCATCAAATCTAAAAAGTCAAAAGAGTTGCAAAATGGTCTTAAATCTCTTAGAGCCTTCACTCACACACTTCTTTGATCATCATCTTGCTTTCTTCTAAATCATCCACTCTTTCGTCAAGAAAAGGTTAGATACAAATCTAACGCTCCTCAAGTAGGGCCTGACAACTTAATATTTCATGAAAAATTACGTAACTTTACCTTGCGATCGCAAATGTTATAAGGTCATATCCGAAAATACCTATTCAAGACTTGTAACTACTTAAGTTAAAACGCTCTCCTTTTCTTTTTGACGACAACTCATTTTCTCTTCGATGAAAAACATCTCTCTGATCGACGAAAACATTCTTTCTCTTTGACGAAAACATTCTTTTCTCTTCGACGAAAACATTCTTTCTCTTCGACGAAAACATTCTCTCTCTTCGACGAAAACATTCTTTTCTCTTAGTAGAAAATATTCTTTCTCTTCGACGAAACATTCTTTCTCTTCAACGAAAACATCCTTTCTCTCTGATGAAAACATTTTTTATTCGACGAAAACGTTATCTCTCTTCGACGAAAACACTCTTTGTCTTTCGATCACACCTCTTCCTTCTCACTCAACCACACCTCTTCAACCATAGATATGGCTAATCTCTTTCCTCCATTATTTCCGCTACCACCTTTAATACAACCGTATACCTCGTCTTGTGATTGTTCTATGAATATTTGCAATGCTCAGAAGAGCTACATAACTTTTTAAGTATAGTTTATCATAGCAAACAACCATCCGTCTTGACATTGTCAAGCTCGTCATCTCTATCTTAGTTTGTTTTCTTATTTATTATTTTTTTTTCGCGTATAAAACACACCGAAGATATGTCACCATTTCTTTCGGGACAATGTCCAAAAGGAAACATCTTCATCGAAAAGGTTGCGTCTGAAGATAACATCGCCGACATTCTTTCTTTACCCCTCAAGCGTGAGTCGTTAAATTATCTTCGTCAAGGTTTAGAATGATGAACACCTTCTAAAATCGTCTTCTTCTTTTTTTAGTTTCGATTCTAGTCCGTGTTCCATTCCGTGTCGTGACAACTTAACTACTTCATCCGAAGTACTTTAAGTATTTTTAATTAGCAAAATGCAAATTAAAATGTCACTCTTTTTGAAAAATTCATCAATTTCCCCAAACATCCCTCCTGTTGGCGGTCCGGCGGCCCCCAAATATATCTGGGACCGCCAGCAGCAGCTTGTAATACCATTCATTTTTTTCATAACCTAACACTTCCTCTCTTCTGCTACGTGGTGAAGTTTCTCAAACCTAATCCTACTACCAATATCTCTCTATTGGTTCAATAGGTCATCCCTCATTTCCAACGCTCATAAGCCTCTTTGTTTGTTTTCAAGAGTCAAGGAATTTCATAATGAAATGCGTCTATCAAACACATTCCTTACAATCGATAGACTTACAATCCATCACTTCATAATAAATCCCCTCACATACAAACCTTGGTCCTCACATCTCGCATACGTCTTGTCTCAAATTCTCACTCATAAACGTTTCTTCTCTCTTCTAGTAGTCGTTTCACTTCTGATAGTTTTTCTACTTCTAAAAGTTTCTTCTCACTTCTAAACGTTCCTTTTTACTTCTAATGAGTCTCCTCATCTCTAACGTTTCTTCTCACTTCTATACGTTTCTTCTCTCTTCCTAATAGTCTTGTTTCTATTAGATTCCTCGTATTATCCCTTAACAACTTAATTATTTTATCTGAAATATTTAAGTAATTTGTAAAATGCAAATGTCACTCCTTCAAAAAACTTTCCACTTTCTAGAAAGTAAAGAACATAAAGAAGATATTAAATCTTCAAGTGTTATTGAGTCACCACATTATTGAGTCTCTCATTATTATTTCACCATGAAAGAACTACCACCTCATTTCACATCCCACTTGGTTCCTCAACATTTGTCAACCTATAAACATCCAAACAAAACCTTTAAATTCCCAATCACCTAACTTTGTCTTGATAGGATCATATGCCACATTAATTGTATTGCAAATGATATATCAATATTTTCTATCAACTCGCGTCAACACGATCCTTCTTAGTATCGCTTCATCTTCCCACTTTTCGACTCTATGGAATAATTTTCATTCACATCTAAGAGCACATCGTCTCCATCCTCGTCTTATTTTTCTTTTTATTCTTTTAAAGTATATATATAGTAAGATTTATATATATATATATATATATATATATATATATATATATATATATATTGACCATTTTTTTCAAGTATAATGTCATTCGTCTACTTTTAAAAGGTCATTCTCATAATATTTTTGTGTCAATCATAAACGAATCTCATTCTCGTTTATTAAAAGTCGGTCTAATCTTTCTCCGTAAACATACGTCTCGATTCTTTTTATTTCATCATTTAGGTTGTTTTTAAAATAATGATTACTTGTGTCTAGTTTCTACTTCTCTTTCAAAGTGTCATACTTTAGAATAATAAAACCTAGAAGTGCATGTCTAGTTCCCCGCTAATGTTTTGCTATATGTATATGTGCACTTGTCTACTAACTTTGTTTTGTAGCACAACAATATCTTGATTCCTTGGTTCCCCAAACAAGGGGGAGCATACACCAAGGGGGAGCACTTGCAAGCGCTCTACTCATTTAAATTGCATCGAACTTCTTGAGCATCGATGGTAATTTATTTGATCCATGGATCCGTTAGAGTCAATATACAAGGAATGATATTATCACAGGGATGCAAATGAGCAAGGGGGAGCTAGGAGATATGTGGGTAAATAGCATGGAGTTGGTTAAACCATGATGATAGAAGACTTCACTAGGATGTATGCATATCATCCTTTATAGTAAGATAGGATTGGATTATTGTCAATTACGATGAGGGCTCATCATAATCCAATACTCACCTCAATCTACTTCATAATCACCTTCAACCTTTAGCACCTCTCCTAAATTTATCAAGAAACACAAAACCACCTAACCTATTTTATCATGTGTCTTCTATTTTACCAACAAATATAATTGGAACATCTACATTTTACTCATTTCCTTAATCCTATACACTCAATGTACATTCCTTTTCTCTTGCCTTAACTTCTCATCTTCTTATGACCTTTTCTAAACTTCCAAGGAACACACAATCCTTCACCTTTATTTATCACATCTTCTCCTCATAATTCTAAACCTATATACTCGGGACGTACCCTTTCTCATGTCTTCTTCTCAAACGCCAACCTATATGCTTAACCATAATCCAACATTATTACCTCTTTTGCTTCGAAAAAGGGGGAGAAGGAAGTGTAATGAGTAACTTTTAAACTTTAATATGTGTTATAGTTTACATATTTTATCATCATAAAAAAGGAAAAGATTGTTAGTGCGAATATTACGATATTTAATCTATACGATCTTTTTTTCTTTATGTTTGATGACGACAAACATGTACCTTGTAATACGCAATGTAAAGTGTGTAAGTTACTCGTAATCACAAATCATCAATGCATACACGTATCAACCTCTAACCTATATGACGGACATTGGTTTACACCCGACGTAAATCACATAAGGTATGTACAAACAATATTAAACTTGTAGGATGATCAATGAAATAAGTTTTTATCTTAAACTTATATTTTATAAATAACAAAACTATTTCTCAAAAATTATTTAGACAAATTATTTTTGAATTATAAAGAAATATTTTATTTGGTAATTATTTTGAATTTCAAAATCTGGTCATTTCCCCCTAAAATAAGTGTCACTTTCACCAGACAAGTTTGTCACCACAAAAAGACAAAAACAAGAGCGTCTTTCGGGGCGGTCCCTTAATTCGGTCGGCGGCCCCCTTAATTATTTGGCGGCCCCTTATATATCTGGGACCGCCATTTCCTGACAGGCTGTTTTTCAGCTCCTATAAATAGTAGGCCACCTCTAACTAATTTTATAACCCTTTTGCACGAATTTCTTTCAGTTCTTTCTCTCTCTAGATCTCACTAAATCTCTCTAAACCTTTGATCATTTAACTTGTTTAATCTTGTTTAAATGTGATCTAATCTTCTATCCTTTCCTTCTTCCCTCAAGTGCAAGAGAAGAACTTTCGTCATCGTCAAGATACGAAGTTATGTAGTCTAGTTAGTCTATTTGTAACATATGTTACATATAGATCGAGTCCATGTCTTCCAATCTTTAGTAGTGTGTAGATCCGAATGGTGTGTACATTCAAAAGGGTTGATTGTGGGTTGGTTAGTATTTTGGGCCTTAAAATACATTAGTGTAATGGTAGATTGGTTCTAGCTAAGATTAGGACTCGACATTTAGCTTAGTGTCAGAAAATAATGTAAGCGACGCGGTTTATGTGTTTAGGCCATAAAACACAAGGTTTGTTATGTTGGGCCATAAAACATAACGGGTTTGGTTGTACCCAAAGAAGGACTCGACATCTAGCTTAGTGTCAGAAAATAATGTAAGCATTGGTATAAGGTTTTCTCCGCCGAAAGGGAGCTTGTTGATTAGTGAAGTAACTCTCGAGTTGGATACTCGAGGAGTGGAGTAGGGCGAAGAGGAGCTTCGTGACCGAACCACTATAAATCATCGTGTCAGTTTGCATTTTCTTTTACCTTTCTCTTTACTTATGTCTTTACATTTATCGCTTTACTTTTACACTTGCATTGTGCTTATGATTGTGTGAATTGTTGTGTATGTTGTGTTAGTATGCAGATCTTACTCCTTCCGTTATTACTTCTGAGCATAATGAGGAGGTAGTAAATGCTGAGGTTGATGTGTCGGACCGAAAGATGACTGATGATACTGTTGTTGCTAAGTTCGGACATGCTTTTGTGTAGGGTATTTTTGTCGCTCTTGAGGATGTTGTGGCTTTGGTGGAGGTAGGATCGAGGCGTGCTTCCTCCGACCCTAATGATGTTGTGGTTGCCCTTTCCCCTAGTGAGAAAGGTGATGGTTTGGCTCCCTCTTCTGTTGCTGGTGAAAAGGCTGCTGTTAACCCCTTTGGGATTTAGACTTAGTTTTTCCCTTTTCTATCTTTTTTTGTTTAACTCCATTTTCTACTAGGGGAGGGACACGTGGTATGCCAGAGAACACTTGTTGCTCCAAGCTTCAGGCAAACTGACTGTAGATGTGTTGTTGTCCATCTTGCGGATCCTGAGTCATGCCACCCGCCCTAAGCCAAATGGCTTCCCCCTAGGACCTGTAGTATAGCTGGTCAAGCATCCATAGGTTTAATGGGCTATATATTGCTTTCCAAAGAAAACATCATATTGTCATGCCTAGCTTTTGAACTTTCCTGATTACTAGCTTGTTAAGTATTGTTTTACTTTCTTTTTTTTGTAACTACCGACTACGTTCGGTTGACTGTATTGCCGGCTTCGTTTGGCTTGTAATAGGTACTTTGTAATATAATTTCCCTTTTAATATAATCCACTCTTTGGGACGTTGGTGTGTTTCCCATAGCTTCCTTGTAATGTTTATACGTTTGTATTTAGCACTTTAGCATTGGTTTATGCCCCAAACGCCTTATGTTTGCTCCTATTATATGTTTTTGTATGATCCGAACGATCACATCCGGACCACCTCATATACCGGAGCAAATGTTTATTAGCTATGTTTGTACACATTACAGGTTGCTTATGTTTCCTTCCTCATTAGTTGGTGCATGTTCTCTCCACGACGTTGTTGTTCATCAGAGTTTCTTGCTCGAAAGGAGGTGATCACTATGTCCCCTTCTCCAGCCTTATGCTAAAGTTTTAATGTTTCAACTTTGCCTTCCCATATGTGTTTCATGTTCATGGGGTAAGTGTGTTCCTTTATTAATATTTGGAGGTAGTGAGCCATCCGAAGCTTACTATGCTTCGTGTTTGCATCATTGTTATTTATCCAACAGAATCTGACTTTATCATGTTAAGGTAAAAATCAAATACTTAGATATAAAAATAGAGGGGCCCTTCGAGGTCAACTAAAACTTTAAAAATGGTTACCTCGGATGGGTTGCATAATGCTATTAGATATGTGTTGTGATTACAGGTCCGTTCAGTTGCTTCCACTAGTTTCCCAATTGTAGTTTGGCTTTGCACCTGGTACATTGATTGCTGCTTTTACCTTCTTGCTGCTGCTTGTCTCTTCTATCGATGGTCTTGTTTTCATACCCACCAATACTTCCTGATTGAGAAATTCTAACTTTATGGTTGCCAATCCTGTTAACACCTCTGCTTTGGAGTTCAAAATTTTTAGAAGATGTGTGATCCGGAACTTGTGGAATAGGGTTGTTGCATCTATAATTTCTTTCTTAAACTTCCTATCTTGTTCTGTTGATGGCGTATGATTTCCTTCTGTCTGAGCAACCAACTTAGGTGAATCCATGAAGACACGCAAGTCTTTTATACCTTTTCTTACAGAGACGACTAGTCTTGTCACTAATGCCTCACAATCCATAGCATGGTTGGATGTGTTAAACTTTAAACGAATGACATATGAATACATCTTTTCCTTGGGACTGACCAGGATGATTCCAACACCCGAACCTTCTTCATATGTTTCTCTGCCTAGATACAACCTCCAGGCCCATGGTGTTGGGGTTTATTTTGCTTGAAGCTTCCTTCTTAGGTTGAGCGTTCCCCCTTTGTTTGCATCTGGCGTCTCTTCTACTTGCTCTCTTTGACCAAAGAACTTCTTCACTACTGATCCTTCAGCCTCCCTTCTTGGGATGTATGAGATTTCATATGTCCGTATCTTGGCAGTCCATTTTGCTAATCGTCCTTCTTTTTTGGAGAGTTTCAGTATTTCCTCCATTAGTCCATCGGTTATTACCTTAACCTTATGTTTTCTAAAGATTGCTCTTAGGGATCTTGTTGTGTGAATGAGTCCTTGCACCATCTTTTCCGTTGGGGTGTAGCATATTTCTAATCCTTGTAGCGGTCGACTCACATAGGAGACAGATATTTGGATTCCATCCCTTTCTACCAGCAGCATGGAACTTATCGTCTCATCTTTTTGGCGTAGACATAGCATCAGAATTTCACTTCCTTTGGAACAACCAATGTTTGCAATTTATTCAATTTCCTTTTTATCCTTTGGAGGGCTTTTTCGGCCTCATTCTTCCAGCCAGACCCTTCTGTTGTCTTGAATCTCATTCGGACCTTGTGAATGGGGTATTGTAACTCCGCATTTTTAGGATAAATTTACTAATGGCTGTTAGTTGTAAGAACAAACTTCATATTTGATTTGGGCTTTTTGTGGATGGGGTTTAAAATGATTGTCTTCACCTTCTCTGGGTCTGCTCTTACTCCTTCCTTTGTTACTATAAAGCCGAGAAACCTTCCTTCCTTCACTCCAAACGAGGACATGACCGGATCAATCTTGGTGCTTACTCTTTTCAACTTTCTTAGTGTTTCTTCGACGTCTTGAACTAGGTCCAACTCACTTTTGCTTTTTATTACTATTTTTTCCAAGTATATTTCCACGTTCCGTCCTCTTTGATTGGCTAAGACCTCCTCCATCATCCTCTGAAGTGTAGCAGCCGAGTTTTTTTGAATTCTTTCGGCATATGGTGAAACAGTATATCCTTCCGTATGAAACCCAGCCTTTTCTCCGTCATCCTCTGTCATCTTTATTTGGCTGTATTCCTTCGAAAGTCATAGAAAACATTTGTACAAATATCCCATTATCGATGCTAGCCCTTCCCCTTCCTTTGGAAAGGGGTACATGTCTTTGGCACAGACTTTGTTGAGGCTAGAGTAATCCACTTGCACCTTCCAAGTTCCATTTGCTAGCTTAATAGGTATCGTGTTGGCGACCCACACGGGTTGCCAAACCTTTCTGATCATGCCTTCCTTTAGCCATCGGAACACCTTTTATTTCAATACCAGTCTTCTGTCTGATGTCATGGGTCGTCTCTTATGGATCACTGGTTCGGCGAAGGGGTATATCTTTAGTTGATGCTCCATGACGAATCGTGGAACAACTATTCTAATTTATCCGGCCCATGCAAATACCTCTATGTTTTCTCGCAGAACTTTTGTCAATAACTGTTTGCAATCGGCTGTTAACGTGTTCCCCATCGTTACGTACTAGTCCGAACGTTCATGGCTAATGATGCATACTTACTTTGTGTCTTCCTTGTCCTATGTTTTATCCAGCAATACCGGACCTGAATTAGGTCCTCGTCCGGAACTACTTTTTGTTCTTAGGATTACTTGTTCCCTTATCCTGGACATTTGTTCTTTACGTTGACGCTACTATACCACTTTCCTTGAACCTTGCACTCTTTCTAGCTCTCCGCATTCCCATAGGGCTTCCCTACTGGTTACCATTGTTACGATTCCCTGGTTAGTGGGGAATTTGATCATAGAATGGATGGTAGAGCCTACCGCTCTGAGACTTCTCATTCTGGTCCTTCCTATTATGACATTGTATGGCGAATGACATTTTATTATCGCAAGATCTTCCCATAGTTACTCGAAGATCTATTACTCCCAAGGGATGATGTGTTTCTCCTAAAAAACCTACCATCGGAGCTCTGCATCTTTTGAGTTTTGACCTGATGTTGATTTTGAGGTTTCTGAAGCAATGTTCATACATGATCTTTGATAAACTTTCACCATCGACAAAGATCCTTCAGACTTGATTACCTTCAATTATTCATTCTAATATGATGGGTTCGCTTGTCAACTGATTCCGTAGGATCGCAGAGAAGGTGAGCTAATCTGTTAGACCGGACCTTCCTTCTTTAAAAGACCTTTTGCGATTTCCTCCTTCTCGTATCATGTTTATGACCTTTGTACTATTCCTTCTTTGGCTTCCGTTCCTTTGATTGGTTCGGCGGATATCTTTCACCATATGGGCCAACTTTCCCGAGGCCACAACTTCCTCTATTTTCTTTTTTAACTGATAGCGGTCATTGGTGTTGTGACCCATGTCCCTGTGGAAGTCACAAAATTTGTTCAAGTTTTGTTTTTCAGGGGTCTCGATTAAAGGTGGTGGTTCTGAGAAGCTCACACTTTCCATGGCCAAAAACTCTTTCGAAGTCTTGATAACTGGGGAGAAAGTATTTTTTCTGGGATAAGGAGTGTATACCCCTATGTTTCTTCGTGCTTCTCTCGGGACGCCTCTATTTCTAGCTTTTTTGGGTCCTCCGGTCCATGCCGAACGATTATATCCCTTGTCCCCTTGAAAAGGACGAACCATTTATGCTGACCCAGCGGCTACTTCTCCCCTGATAAAGGCCCTGACTCTTTCAAACATTTCGTCTACCGTCTTTGGTATTTTGTCATTGAGCTTCTTGGCTAGTTCCGGATGAACATGACCATGCATAAAAGCTGAGATACGTAGAACCAGAGGAACTCCCTTTATGTGCAAAATTTCGGATTTGAACTGATCCATGAAAGCTTGCAAGCCCTTATTCTGTCTCCTCTTGATGTCGTGAATTTTTGTAGGGTCTTTAGCATACCTCTTTGGTTGTGAAAATTCTTCCAAGAACTTCTGACTTAGCTCCTTGAAACTGTCTACACTCTTAGGATCCAGGTCGTCAAAACAGTTTCGTGCTGCCCCACCTAGGGATGGACGAAGCATTTTGCACCAAACAGGCATCGGTCATTCCTCTTGTTCGGCCGCCGCCGAGAAGATACCTAAATGATCTTCCAGATCCTTGTTTGCCTCATATACCCTGATGTTCTGAGGGAGTTGGGGCCTCTTATGATATTTGAAACGACTGATTCTCTGGGTAAAAAGGGTGGGTTTAGGCCTTTTGTAAGGTGAATTCAGATCTTCACATGCATCCTTTGAACCTTCCTCACGTTCAGAGTCTGAACTTGTTTCTTAATGTCCTGACCTTTTCCTTTTGGGTTTGGACCTTTCCCTTCTTGACTTTTCCTTGGTTATGATTCGGTCTTCCAGCCTCCTTGACCTCCTTAAGTGTGTCGGTTCTTTATTCTTGGAGGAAGTCCACCAACTCTTACTGGCAGAGCAAGTTTGTTTGCGAGTGTCAGATGTGCCGGAAGATTCGAGAGAGAATCGGCCGGAAAAACCTCTTGCTAATGACCCTACCGGAGCTTCCTTGTCAGAGTCGACGTATGATTGCAATCCTTTAGTATATATAATATATAATATAAATACATATAAGGATAAGATCAATTATAGTATAAGATAAGAATTCCATGAGGCTTTTGAAAGGATTTTCACTTTTATCCAAAGCAAAAACCATAAAAACCTACCCGGGTCGTTTCCTGACGAGGAATGCAATGGAAAGTCGAAAGTCGGTTTGAAATTTGATGCTTGAATGGAACAAGATTTGATTGGATTTTATTTCTAAAACTACGGGAATAGTAAGTAAGGCAAACTAAAAACGAAAGCTATAAGAGCTAAAACCCTAAAACGATAACGGGAATCCTAAAAAACGCGACTTAAAACCTAAATTATCAAAATTTAATCCTAAAATGATTATTTAACTTTTTATAAATCCCAAGTGACTAAAATGCAAGAACAAATAAAGGAAACTTTAAAACGAAAGCAATTAAGGTGAAAAAACGAAGAAAAACGAGAACGGGACCAAATCCCGTTCTTTAAAAAACCAAATTCTAAAATTTTAACCCTACGAAATCAAATCTAATTTTCCTACGTCCTAAATGGTAAAAGAAAATTTTCAAAAAAAGAATTAGATTTTTTTGACTTTTATTTTATTTTTTATGATTTAAAAACAGTTTTAAAAAGAAAAATTCATTAAAAATACTAAACTTAATGGAAAAAACCTGGAAAAATTCTGAAAAGTAGCTTGGAAAGTGCTTAATCTAAGAAAAATAAATTGGGCTTGCTAGCTTATTGGAATAAGCTGGTAATAAGCAAAATTGGGCTGAGTGCTTTAAAAGGAAAAAGAGTTAAAAGAAAGGTAAGTTGTAGGGTTAACAGATAGCCCTACTGGTGCTGATGGTTAGTGTGTGTGTGTGGTGGGACGAGTGTGTGTGAAAGGGGAGGTCATGGGTTCGACCCCCATAGCCTCTCCTTTTTATCAAACATTTTTTTTAATTTTCTTTTTTAAAACTTGTAAAATGAGCAAAATAAACCAACTTTAAAAAAGAAACTTTTTGAGAAAACTTAAA
>BQNB010058483.1:0-16879 GCA_026074375.1 Tanacetum coccineum | reverse complement strand
TATGCTGATCAAACATGAGTGTCACACCATTACCATTTAGTAACTCCAAATGATCAGCTAATAACTCTAAAAACCAACTCGAGTTGTCTTAATTCTCAATTCGCTTGACTCTTGAATCATAACCCCTCTAACTTTAGGTTTTGCAGCTTTGATCTCTATCAAAGTCTAAGCCAGGGTCAATTCATCAATAGTTGTTGTTGTAGCACTTCCAGTAGTAACTTCAGCAGTCGTAACTACCTTTTTAACCTTAACTTCCCACTCATCTAAAACACCTGTATCAAACATTAAGTTATCATCATTCCTCCCCCGAGTCTCATCAATTAATGTAGCCTCTGCATTAGCATCAATATCAGCTATTTTCCTCCACTGTTTGGATGCATCCTCCTAATCACCTAAACTAGCTTCATCAGTGGATTCTACCCTTCTAGCTGAACCAACCTTCCTTAACCTTTTGAGCCCTGGAGTTCTTGACTTATTCCTCCTCTCTAGATTCTTGACCTTCTTCTTTAGACTAGAAATTTCACTATCTTGAGCAGTCTTGGCCTTCTCCAAATCAAGAACCTTTTTTTGTAAATTGGTACATAAGTTTATCAATTCAATAAGTTTTAGTCTATCCTCACCACTAAGCAGTAGATCATTGGAAGTTGTAGGTACATTTTCATCTAGTACATTATCAGTAGAACCACTAGGCTGAGGAACCTCAGTGCTCTTTTTCTTAGACTTCCTAGATTTTTGCTTCCTCTGAGGTTGGGATAATGATGGTTGAGTAATGATGGGTGTGTGATGGGGATCAGTTGGTATTTCTGAACCTTCACCCATTTCTGCATGAGCTTGAACCATCATAGTTTAAAATAAAGGGGTAGCTCTTCCAGAAAAACCTTTCCCTACCCTCTTCATGTTAGCAAAAATCTTCTTTGTGTGAGAGGGCGTAACATAAATCCTTTTATGATGTGACATATCCCCAACTTGTTTATTCATAAATTATTGTACGAATCTTGGATACATCCAGAATTGTACCATACTATCAACATTCTTCACCATATTATCAAGGATATACTTGGAAAAGTTAAATTTTTGGTTGGCTAAGCAAATTATTGCAGAGGCCATAGTGCTACTAAATTCGTTCCATGCAATAGTCTTAGCACTTAGGCATTGCAAGATTGTATGAATTAAAAACTTCCATTGAGGAGAAAAGAATGTCTTGTAAAATGTAAGCTTCTGAGAAAGTTTTTCATACCCCATGAGTGTAAGGTGTTCAAAAATTGCAGTATTTGGCAGACAATCAGCACCATTAGCATCTTCCAGTTAAAAATCTCTCCTTATTGTGGATTCAGTTATAATCACCTTCTTCTTATCCACTAGGGTTTGCAATTGTACATCCCCATTAACCGTTTTTGCTTTGACACTATCCAAGAACTATTTAATACATAAAAAATAGATTATAGGATTGACGGTTAAAGAATATTTGATAGGGCTTGCATTCAGAAAATCAACTATCTCCTCAAACCCTTCACTTTCAGTGTGTTTCTCCAAAAACACAACTAAGTTGTAAGTATCAACAAACTTTAGATATGACATTATGTTGGGTTTTGATGAAGAATGATGAAATTGAGTTAGGGTTTATGATTAGAGAGTATATGAAAGATTAAAATCGATTGAATGAGTGATTGAAACCCTTAATCAAAGTATTTATGAAAATACCCTCAACAGCATTAACATTCACCAGCAGTTGTAAGTTTATGCCTAACAACATTAACTTTCAACAGCAGTAGTAACCCATTAGTAAGTTAAGCCTAGCAGTATTAACTTACAACCAGCAGTAGTAAGTTATGCCTAGCAGCATTAACTTTCTCTAGCAGCAGTAAGTTTATGCCTAGCAGCATTAACTTTGAATCACCAACATTAACTGTAACACCCCCAAATTAGGTCGCAGTAGAATATGAGTTGGGGGTGGTACTTCATAGATCAATAACACAAGATATATATAAGAACGACCATTAAAATCCGTTTAAAACTGATACATTGGATTTAACAAATTGTTTGTTACAAAAGCCCGAAGCTTTACTTGTTTAAAATACAAAGATTTTTAGCCCATAACTGATATAACAATAATATAAATGCAAACAAAAATCTATAATGCTATGACATCCAAATCAAAACCCACCACAATGTATCCCTTGACACCTCGTGCATATTGATCCTAAAAAACATTGCTTAAAACGTACAACATATTATTGAGTGAATTCATAGGATTTATAAAATGTTAATGCAGGAACTCCAAGATTTTCCAGGGATAATGCAAACAGATGCAACATCATAAAATGTAATTACGTTTTCCTTTGCTATGACTGAAGTCGATCATGTTGAACTTGCAATATTTATAATTAGCCAAACATTTGCCAGTGATGATGTTCTAACCCGCATATATCCTATGTCCCGACATGTATACGTTCGTTGTCTGGTAAAATCGGAAACAGTGTGGCATGACTCACCCGAACGGCGATGTCCAACCACACTATGGATTCTATTATATAACATTCACGCTCACAACAGTAATTGACAGTTCATAATAATGGGCTCAGAGGGTTATCGCTACTTAGGCAAACACGTAATCATAAATGTGAAATGTACACTTGCGTCCAATTGTAAAACATGCATATGTTTCTCACCCCAAAACTTGTAAATCATTAAAATGTAAAATGTGGTGCTATGAACTCACCTTGAGTGTACGATAACAATTATATCACAGAAAATGGGTCAGATAAATGTCGAATGCAACCTAATTAATTATAGGTCGTATAAGTTCTAAGCACTTTGAATAACTACTACCATATATAATTCTATATAGCTACACCACCATCTAATCGTGTTTGTTAAATCATATTTATAAAGTTAAAACGTTTATAAATATCTCAATAGCAAAAACGACACAATTTCTTCGTTTTAAGTCTGTTTCTTACGTTTCTTATGTCTACGCTTTCGTATTAAGACGAGTCTTCAAAATATTATATTTTCATATTTTTAGTCCCATGATGAACAGTGATTTTTACTGTTCATTACAGTTTATAAATTTAGTTATCGTAAAACCCGTAAATGTCGTATTTTATCCGTTTTAGCTTCGATTTTAGTGGTTCTTTCGAGCATGTCTTCGTAATTACAAATCTTATCAAAATATAACATTTTTAAAAAATATGTATCTGTTATTAATAGTGATTTTTACTGTTCATAGTTTATAAAATTATTTTTATAAACTTTAATTACCGTAAACTTGCGAAATCCATAACTCCTTTGTTATTGATTGAAAAATTACGATTCTTATTGTTTTAGAATTCTAAAATTATGTACTATCTGGGAAAAATAATAAACCTTATATATCAGAAGTATTTTATAACTTGTTTTTATAAAATTTCTTTTATAACGCGTTTAATTAACGTTTAACTTAAAATTAGCGTATCTCCTTCGTTATAAATTGGGTTTTCGAGTTCTATACATGCCCACGATCATTGTAACATGTAGTATTTTATAAAATCATAAAATATATATGTTAAATTCGAATTTCAAACAGAAGGTTTTGAACTTTTTCTTAAAATGTGTTTAAAATGAGTTTTTCTAACTTTTAAGTTTAATCACTTTGTTACAAGTCCATTACAACACTCATAATCACATGTATTACATAATTAGGGTCTCTAGTCCATGATTAGTCCATATATTGTCCAAAAATCACAAGGTCTAAATGTGTACACACTTATTTATCCATGAACTTTCATAAGTATACTTTTTAGTTAACTTGTTTACATATACTTTTTATACATAACCAACACTTGTACATTACTTATACTTCCATTATAACATGATATGAACATTCATACAACATATATAAAAGTTTACCAAATCATAAACAAGTGTAAAAATCCATTTTTACAAGTAAACATGTTCTTAGATGGTGATTAACTACACAAACATTATATATGCATAAAATCATGAAAACAAAGAGATTAAGAGTTTTAGGTAACCTTAATATGAAGTGTAGTGATGAACAAAGTGATCTAAACCCTTGTTTAGAAACCAAACCCTAGCTTACAACCCTTGAAAACCCTAATTCCAAATGAAACCCTAATCTTGCTTCTTGCTTGATTAACCCTTGTAAACCTTAAACCAAACCTTCTAAACACCTAAGGTTACCTTAGATATCATGTAGGAATGTGTGTAAATGTTGTAGATTAATTTTGTATGGATTTGGTATGAGTTTGGAAGTTGGTCGTGGGTTTTGAGAGCAACAAGGAGAGAAAAAGTGTTGTTTTCACCTAAGAAATGAAATGTGTGTGTGTATCTTTCTAGTGGCAAGCTTATATACTCTCAAGACTAGTCAAAGAAACACTTAGAGGAAATCTAGGAAAGTCTTGGTCAAGAGTAGGAAAGTCTTGAGAAAAATATCTAAATGTTCCTAAAAGGTGAGATCATCCCATGAAATTTAGGGGAGGTGTTTTGTAGATAAAATCTTTGTATCTCTCCACCTATATCCGGTTATATATGTATATATGTGATGTTATTTTGTAAATTTTGAGTATTGGGTATAATTGTGGGTATTTGTTGAAGCGTAGAAAAGTTTTGGTGGTTCCGGGAATGCCTAAACGTATTTTATCGCGAAACGTAAACACTTTACGCAACCAATAAAAATAAAATGAACAAAGTTAATAATTATCATCAAAATAATTATTTAACACTTGCTTGATGTAAACATTTAATTGTTTGACGCCCGTTTACATTGAACGATAATTTTTAGCTTACGCGATTTAACTTAACGTTTATGATTTAAAGCAAACGCGTACAATACTAAAAATACATAGTGAATTTATTGACGACGTCAATGACCCTAAAACACGAGGTGCTATACAAACCAAACTGAAGGACCTCCCTTCACTGACCACATGAAGGCCATCTACAATTTAGATGTGTCTGTGGACTCCAAAGCACCAAAACCTTCCTCACAAACTGAGGAGGTTCCCCAAGGCAAAAAGTCTAGAGCTAAAAGTAGACTCAGAAGAAGACAATCTTCAAAACACACATTTGAGTCCAAGACTGAGGCATCCCAATATAAACTGGCCAATCACAAAAAGAAATCTAGTCTAGTTTGGCCAAGGACAAAATCCTAAGCCATCCTTTACCTCCCACACCAGTGGTTGGTGAAATGCATAAAGAGGCACAACAAGCAGTTGGAGGCCCAACATCTTTAGGGGCCACCAGTAAAGAAGGAGCCCACCCTCAGATCAATAGTGATATGTTTGTATTTAATTCTTATTGAACCTGTTTATTCAGCTTCTTTCATTTGCACTATAAGTCTGCATCAGGACATGATGCTTCAGCAGATTCCACAACTGAGGCTGATCCTGTATTATCTGCTCCTAATGATTCCATACCTGCACAACAAGGTATGGATGAAGGAACTAAAAACAATTAAACTGATCACATATTTACAGGGACTAATCCAAGTGTTTTTGTAGATCAAACCAAATCTGCTAGAGATGGGTTAAAAACTGCCCACACTGATTCAGGTACAAATGAGGAGTCCAGAGCTAATGACATTTCAAAGAAAATCAGCTAGAGGATTTATCAGATCTCTTAAAAGACATAAGATCTGCCATCTTTAATCTTGACTCCCCACAAGATGAACTAATCATTATTTTAGATAAGAGTGAAGAGGAAGAGGAAGTTGCCTAAGATAAAGACACCCATGCTTCTTCTTATAATGTACCTGAAGGCACTTCAATCCCTCCTCTTCTAACTCCAAAATTAGATCAAATTCAAGAGTTAATGGCTCAGGTTCAATTACTTTAGTTCTAGAAGGATGAGCTGGAACAACAAAAGGCAAAAGTTGAAGCTGAAGTTGCCTTAATGAAGGCTAGGCCCTCATATCCAGACATCAACCAGCTTACTAATCTTTTGGTAACTTCTTTAAAACCTGAATTGTCAAAGCTCTTAGCCTCACATGACTTTGCTAGCTGCTTACTAAACGCACTGAAAGAGCTCCCATCCAAATTCACTAAATTATCAGGAGAAATTAAAGAGCTAAAGAAGCATGTTCAAGACATGGAAATCGAGCTAC
This sequence comes from Tanacetum coccineum, assembly GCA_026074375.1. NCBI lineage: Eukaryota > Viridiplantae > Streptophyta > Magnoliopsida > Asterales > Asteraceae > Tanacetum > Tanacetum coccineum. Next base: position 10,776 of record BQNB010058483.1, on the reverse strand, counting down.
CTAGGGACTTAAAAGAAATTCTAACAAAACTAGAGACTTTTACTTCCACTGTCTCCAGTCTTTCATCCAAGGTTACTGAACTGAAGAATATTCAATGGAAACTTCCAGCGGAGTTTCAAGCTTTACCAAGTCAAGTATCTTCAGTTTAGGAAAAGCTCAAGACTTTGGATTCTCTTCCAAGTCTGTTAAACAAGGTTACTGATACCTTGAATAGGTTTGCCACTGTGGTAGAAAATGCACCAGGGGCTACAACTACGGGTGTTCCTTCAGCAGGTCAAGCAACTGCTTCACCTACTGAGGGGGAGAAGAACACCGATCCAGCTACAACGAATGTTGAACCAAACCTGCACGATGAACTAGTTGATCTCTTGGGCATAAATATAGTGACACAATACTACAACAAGAAGTTACTTTATGATAAATATTGTGACAAGATGCTAAAAAGAAGAAAAAGTTCCAAGATCATAAATTGTAATGTTATCATACAAAATGGCCCTATCACACTACAAATATACAGGGAAGATGGGACAGTTAAAGTCAATTCAAATGTCAAAGTCAGTGACTTACATCTGGCTGAATGGAAAGAGGTAGTACAAGCTTGTCCTGATAGAAAAGAAAAAGGATGGATGACCATCTATGGATCGATAAAGACAAGAATGGGCTAAATAAGATAGCAAACAAGAAAAGCAAAAGAACCAATGACTTAAAAGACCATTCCAGGTCAACAAAGAAACATAAGTCATCAAGTTCAGCATAAAGAAGAGGTTCATTGAGCAGCTAAGGCAATAGAATGTAATCTTTTGTAATAACTTTATCTTTTGTAAATGTATTGTAATGAAAGTTAGAATGAAAGGTTATCAGTTTGTGTTTTTCAATTTATATCAGTTAGGTAAGAAGAAGTTATTTTGCTCACTTACAGCTGATTTTAACTTAGGCTATTTGTATATTCAAATAGGGGGAGATTTTTAGGTTCAGTTCCTGAGCTCTTCAGTCTTTCAGTAGAATTAAACATAAAATCCCCTAAGTATTTCTCAAGCTGAAGTCTTTCAGTTTGAGTCACTGAAGTTTCTTCAGCATCAGCTCTTCAAGTCCTTAGAAGATTGGGAAGTATCTTCACTTCAGTTTATGTAGCGGTACAGAAACTGAAGAAGGCTTTTGGTAAGAGATTCAGTTCAGCTTGGTTGACAATCCCAAGCTAAACATTGTCTATCTCCTTAACAGAAGTTTGAAACGTTTGTTTCACTTCTAGAAGGTTTACAACGCGGGAAAAAGATTAATTTATGTCAAAAGGAATAAAGCAATCTCCTTGGAAAAAGGTGCTTTTAAAGTTAGTATAGAAGTACAACAACGTTCCTGAAAGGACTGTACCTGGTACTTTAGAGCACGTCTGCATTAAACGATATCATAACCACTTATTGGATGCATGACACGCATACTCGGTTAACTTGTAAACCCTAATCCCTTTGCCTATAAAAGGAAAGGGATTCCCAGAGTAAATGTTATCTCTTCTAATTAATGTGATACACATTGAAGAGTTCATTTATCTCTCAAACAAACTGAACGGTACTACTGAAGCTGAAGCTTTAGTTTAGGCATAAGTAGTTTGTTTTCTTACTCTCTTAACTTTGGTTAGAGTTTAAGTTCGAAGGAGATAACACCCTAATTGTCATTCAACCACCTTGCTATTCCACAAGTAAGGTGTGTCATAGATTCTTTATTTGATTCTAAGAACCTATACGTTGAAAAGTACTTCTGTGTGTTTTAAACTTGTTCTTTGTATTCTTCATATATATCTGTTTAAAAATTACTTCGTTGCCATGGAATCTGATTTGTTTAATTTGATAAACCTTTTATCAGATTCCAAGGGACCAACACAACTGAAAGAGGAAGTTTTTGTTCGTCAGCCGGATGGTTTTATAGATCCAAACTTTCCTAACCACGTATATCGTCTTAAGAAAGCTGTGTACGGTCTCAAACAAGCCCCTAGAGCCTGGTATGACAAGCTTTCCTTATTTCTAATCGAACACCATTTCAGAAAAGGTATTTTCGATCTGACATTTTTTACAAGAAGACACGGGGAACATTTTATTAGTTCAAATCTATGTCGATGACATAATTTTTGGGTTAATAAAACCAGTTTTTTCAACAAGATTTGCAAAATTACTGAAAGATAATTTTGAAATGTCAATGATCGGTGAAATGAAGTTCTTTCTCAGACTTCAGGTTCATCAATCACCTCAAGGAATCTTTATATGTCAATCATAATATACTATGGATCTTCTTAATAAACCTAGGATGGAAAAATGTGATATTATTAGCACACCAATGGCTACTGCCAAACTAGATGCAGATTTACAGGGTACCCAAGTTGATCAAACTAAATATCATAGTATGGTTGGGGGACTTATGTATCTCAATGCTAGTCGACCAGACATTGCCTTTGCGACATTTGTATGTGCTCGTTATCAGGCACGCCCAACCGAAAACACCTCAAAGAGGTTAAAAGGATCTTTTGATATCTAAGACAAACCATTAACATGGGTCTATGGTACTCGAAGGATTTTGGGTTTGAGCTAATTGCATATTCAGACGCAGACCATGCAGAGTGTAATGATGATTGCAAAAGCACGTCTGGAGGCATTTTATTTCTAGGAGATAAGCTAGTCAGTTGGTCGTCGAAAAAGCAAGATTGTACAGCAATGTCAACTGCGAAAGCTGAGTACATATCCTTATTTGCATGTTGTGTTCAAGTCATTTGGATGACGATACAACTGCTAGATTATGGATTTTGTTACAACAAGATTCCAATGTACTGTGACTCAAAGAGTGAAATTGCCATATCTTGTAATCCGATACAACATTCACGTACAAAACACATTAACATCCGTTATCGCTTTATCAAGGAGCATGTTGAAAAAGGTACAATTAAACTTTACTTTTTCGGGACGGAATACCAACTTACTGATCTTTTTACAAAAGCCCTTCCAAAAGAAAGGTTTGAGTATTTAGTTCACAGGATTGGTATGCGATGTATGACTCCAACTGAGTTGGAACATTTGTCAAAGTTATCTTGTTGAATGCAAGATCATATACCAAAACATATTGTAAATCATTTTTTTCAAAAACAAAATACAAAATTGAAAAATTTTCAAAAACAAAATACAAAATTGAAAAATTTTCAAAAACAAAATACAAAATTGGAAAATTTTAAAAACAAGAAAAAAATATTTTTGTTCCCTTACTATTTTTCAAAACTAAAAAACAATAAAAAATAATTTGAAAAATACAAAAATAATCGCGGATTCGACGTCATAATTATTATTTTATAAATTCGTGTGACCGAACGTCGACATTTAAATTTTTATTTGTCGTAAATAATTATTTTTGTATTTTATTACGAACGAAAATTTAAAATATTTATTTTTGACGTTTCGCGAGTCGACGTTTGACCGCGAGTTCGTTAATCGTTTTGAGCATCGTAAAATTTACGGCGCATCTCGTTATTATTTTTATGATCATAAATTATTATTTTGTGAACTTTGTCATCTTCGTTCCTTGTTCTTGGCCAAAGCTCGCGTTTAAATCTCGCGTTTTATTTAAAGTGAGTACAAGTGTAAAACCTAAAAATCTCAACAAGTGTAAAATTACCAAAATACCCCTAATGCAAGAAAAATACATAAAAGCATGCATAAATTTCATTTTAATTCTAGAAATTATAGAAAAAATACAACATAAGTACAATTATGATATTTATGTAAGATTAAATACCATTATATTTTGTAAGAAAAATTATTAAATATTTATTTATATACTTTTTGTCCGAATTAAGTTAATATGTTAATTAGTTATACATTACAATTAATATAAAAATAAATATGATAATTACAAAAATAAATATTGGCAAAGTCTCAAAAAATCATATTTGGTCTATATTAAAAGCCCAAAAAATATGCGCAAAAATATATTTAATTGTTTTTAGCATTTTTATTTGTAAATCCTAAAAACAAATACCACCGAAAACCCTAAAGAATAAAAGAGGCGGCACAAAAATTTTTCAAGGGCCAAGGACCATTTTTTCTAATGTGTGTGGAAGATCAAGAAGTAGGAAAATAGTGGGAAGATCATGGCATTTTCTTCTTGGTTCTATCGTGGTAATTGTTTTGGATCGAAGTAAACATGAACGAGTATCATAAATTCATAAAATCATCAAGGGATCATGCAAGGAATTTGTATCTCATCTTTTTTCAACATTCTAATCCAATAATTATAAGTAGGAACAATAATCCAGATGCATGTTATAATGAACATATAAATTAAAAACAAATTAGAAACCCTAATTTCGAAATAATTATGAAATCGGCCCAATAATATATTGTACATCTGAGTTTTATATTTTTCCTAAGGTTGTAGAATCATATGTCACTCATAAAAATATTGTTGGAAAAATTAAGAAGAGGATCAAAAAATTTATTTTGGGATTTTCTTTGTTTGCCGATTTCGAAATAAAAGGTGAAAAATGTAAGGAAAGTGTTAAACAAATTAGGGTTAGGTTTGGTAATAATTTTTGCCCAGGTACATTAAGGCATGCGGGGACACAAGGAGGGGTGGGGTGGATACAGGGTGACGATTGGGTCTAGGGTAGGTAGGTTGTGTTCTGTAGAGTATGGTAGAGTAAAAAAAAAATAAAAAATTAGGGTTTTGTTGATTTCTATTGATACTTTTATAAGTGCATGTGACAAAATTATGTGGGGTATTGTAGTCATATTGACTACTATGATATATTGATTATTTTATTAAGTTTAGAGGAGGTGTAATAAGTAAATTACATATGATTACTATTCGAACTACTCATAGATAATCACTATCTATCTAAGCACACTAGCTTTTATAGTAGTAAATTCATCTTCATATTTCCACTAGTTCAGTGAGTAGAACAGGCTCGGTAATTGGGGTATAAATGTCATAGTTGATATATTTTGGATTAAAATGGTCAATTACATATAATTAAGTAAATAAAATTAATTAATTAAAACAGAGGGACTGAAATTGTAAATTAAGGAAAGTGGAAGTTTTGTTAGTATTCAATGGTATAAACTATGAATTTGTCATATTTGAATCTATAAGGACTTGTTTTGTAATTATGGATAATTAAAGATATTGTTTAAATAATTAATAAACAAAAAGGGCTAAATATGTAAATTGTATAAATTAAGGGTTTGACTTGTAAATACAGAAAATGAAAGGTATAATCTGAATAAAATGTGAAACTTTGATATTTACACTTTTAACCTTGAAAATTGTTGATTTTGTATATTAAACCCTAAAATATGGAAAGTTGTCATATTTAACCCTAAACTTGTAAGGTTGACATGTTAAGTCCCTAAACTATTCAAAATACTTAATAGAATCTCAAATGATGAATATTACTAATTTTGGAAACTTACTAAAAATAGAAAGTTACTAAAAATAGAAAGTTACTAAAAATGGAAAGTTACTAAAAATGGAAAGTTACTAAAAATGGAAAGTTACTAAAAATAGAAAGTTACTAAAAATGGAAAGTTACTAAAAATGGAAAGTATAACTTAAATGAATGGTTTGTAATTCGAATTTATCATTTCTTTAGGTTCGGTCAAGAGGGAGTGATTTTGATATTCCTGTGGTGTTTTCTTTGATTATTGCTTTGCTTCGGAATAAGGTACAGATATTCTGACCTTATCGTTAAGGTTTCTCATGACATATTCCTCTCTATCTTTGATTACTTATGTGATTTGCTACATTTGCTCTGAGCCTTTTATCTTGGTTCTCTTATTGAGCAGTTATTTGTTCAATTTAAAACCCGCTATGCTACCTTTGATATGTGAACCTTTGGCAATTGAACGATAACCTTTTTTCCTAAAACTTTTCCTGATCACATTCCCCAACCATTATTTTTCATAAACCTTAATTTCTTAATCATTATTTTTTGTCGTCATCTGATCCCTATTCTCAAACCCTAATTTTTAAACCTTTTCTCAAACCCTAATTTTTCAAAACCTTTTTTCAATTTTCAATGGGAACCTTTCGCTCTAAGGAGGACGATGTTCAACAGATCTCTACTTCGGTATTCGTCACTAACTTCCCTGATCAATTCTCTGCTAAAGATCTTTGGAACACCTGCAAGCAATATGGGTATGTCGTCGATGCTTTTATCCCTAATCGAAAATCGAAAGCTGGTAAAAGATTTGGTTTTGTTCGTTTCATTAAAATCTTTGACGTGGATCGTTTGGTTAATAATTTATGTACGGTGTGGGTCGGACGTCATAAAATTCACGCTAACCTTGCTAGGTTTCAGAGGCCGCCTCTGTACAAAAACAATAATCAAGCCAAAATTGGGGAAAGCAGGCATAATTTAGGCGTGCCTCTTAAAACTAAAGGGCCAAATGGGACCTCTAATTCATACGCTCATGTGGTTAAAGGTTCTCAATCACATAATCTAGACTCGGAAAACATTCCAGCAATGATGCTTGATGATTCATGCCTGAACCAACAAAACTTCAATTGTTGTTTGATGGGTAAGGTAAAAAACTTTGAGTCCTTATCTAACTTGAAGGTGGTCCTGGTTAATGAAGGTTTCGACAACATTGATCTCAAATATATGGGTGGATACTGGGTAATGATCAAGTTTCAATCGGAGGAGGCAAAAAAGACTTTTCAATCTAATGTGGGTATTGGTACTTGGTTCGCAAAGATTCAACAAGCATCAACTGACTTCTTTGTTGAAGGGAGGGTTGCATGGGTAGATATAGAAGGCGTTCCTTTAAAAATGTGGTCTGATAATACATTCAAACGCATTGCTTCTAAGTGGGGTACCTTAATTCATGCTGATTCTCATGAGGACGGGAATTTCTACACAAAAAGAATCTGCATCAACACGAATATTACATCTAATATTCTAGAGTCATTTAAAATCATTTATCGTGGTAAATTGTTTTGGATTCGAGCTAAAGAGGTTTCTGGCTGGGAACCTGATTTTATGGAGGATAACGATGACGACTCGGACAACGATGATGATTTGATTAATGACTTAAAAAAAGATGAAGAATTAGAAGGTGATAGTGATACGAAAGCTGTTCCAGACATAATTTTTGATGATGCCTCAATCCACATTAATGCCAAAAATGCTTCTGTAGAAAAAAAAGAAGACGCATTCAGAAGACCCTTTTAACACACTACAAAAAAAGGCCATTTAGTGGCACACAAAAAGTCACTAAAAATGAAATATGTGTCACTAAAGACACGGCGAGGAAACGGTGGCAGAAAAGAAAAGTGTCACTAATGTCACTGCCACTAAAGGGCTATAGTGGCACTTTAACTTGTGTTGCTGCATGCCTTATGGGATTTAGTGGCACTTCTACGTTGTGTTGCCATTGAGCATTCTAACTTTAGTGACACACAATCATCTGTCACATGAAGCTTTAAAGATTTTGTGACACTTACTTTGTGTCATTATACTCTTACTGTGATCACAAAATAGGTCGGCTTTGATGACAAAACATTTGCCACTAAAATTTGTTACAATATTGTTTTTTTCCAGCTGATGCTTACAAAATAGTAGCACAATGCAATATTAATTCTCCGTTACTAGATTTCACAGAAAAAAACTAAAAAGTAGTATTCAAACAAAAATGCAATTGCCATTAAACAAGTTTTTTTTATTATCAAAATAAAAATATCCAACATACAGAGCAAACAATATAATTAAGTATCCAACAAAAAACAAACTAAGTCTAAATCTCCAACTAATTAAAAAAAGACACCTAAAACTACCAACTGTATTGTAACTTCTATCAAAGGTAGCAAGCATTGTGATAACTCTTCACCTCTTGACACCTCAAGAATCTGCAAGCTAACAAAAACAAAATCATAGAAAATCATATTCAAGATGAAGGCAACAAAACATCTACATGAACGTACAAGATTTTCGTTGTTCTTCGATATAACCAGAATATGTGACAAAATTTCTAATTCAGATTAAGAAAAGTGTTAAAAAAAGTAAAGAACTTTTGGTGCATGAACAGGAAGTGTACCTGTGAAAAGCATACTGAAGAAAGATTTGTTTGAGTACCTGAGTAAAAACGAAACAAATTTTGATTAGTGTATAAAACATCTTCTGTTTGAGTCAATCATTATTCAACAGTTTGTGAGCTTGTAGATAAAGAGGCACCATTATTCCTAAGAGAAATCACATTAACACAACTGTGATTTGCTATACGTGACATTTGATTATTCCAAAGAATATGTGTGGTTTGGCACGCTTTCCAGGTACACCATCATCTTTATTCAAACCACTAACATCCTGCACTTCAGACCTTTTCCTAATACCAGGAGAATTATTCGCTACTATCGAGGGTTTTACATCCTGTAAGAGGACTGTGCATTTGTTACTATTCTGCATAAATACTTTTGACTGTACATCAGCAAAATGTGTAACTCAAAACAAGCAACTTACCTGTGTAACTGACGAATTACCCCGAGACACTTCACGAAGGGCTTCTTCAGCCAACCCACCAGCTTTCATATCTCTAAGTGACCCAACTAGACGATCTCGCCACTATTAAGGAAGTACAACACAGTTTAAGGACAGTATAGCAGCCAAAAACACTCAAAATATAAATACATCATTTTTCTTGTTTCATTATAATGTATTTGAATCAAGTTCTTAGTGGAGTCCTGTAATAAATAGAGTACTTACCGGAACAGCACCAGGGTGTGTGCATCTCAAGCAGGAAAGGAAAGCATTCTTTAAAGCATGATGCACTCCAGAAACATGACTAGCTTTAACAGCAGCACTTGATGGATCCAAACCAAGTAAAACAGGAAGTATGCGCCCATAAAATGCAGGCCTTTTCTTTGAAATTGCAGAAAGACTGTAAAGGGATGATAAAAAATTGGTGAAAGTGTACATAGCTGCATTAATCTAAAAAGCATAAGCATTGATAAATAAACATCTTGATTAACACGATAACCACCATATTGCTGAGTGATTTAACAGTTGGATATCTCAGCTGATCAAGCAACAAACCCAGGTTCCGACTGGCTTCAATCGATAGATCACCCTTTAAACTCATATTTATTTTGTCACATTCTTAATAGTCTAAATTAGAGAACATGTTAGTCAAATTACAATTTTTTAAGAGAATCATGGAATTTACTTGCTTTGCACACATTCACCTATTTGACATGTAAAACCTTATTATTACCTTACTGTGACAACATGATAGGCATACTATTTATCATTAATAAGCTAAGCAAAAATATCAAACTTTTACAACTATTAAAGCCATTTAAGTACTGTCATTGATCAATGGACGAGATAAAATCTAAATCAAATATACCAATTTGTAATAAGCGGTTGAAGAAACATAATAAATTAGCAAGATTCAAGTGTTGAAAAGACACATACCTGATCCCCCCTAATTCATTCTGATTATCAAAGTGTTCATTAGTTTCCTTGTCTATCTGAGATGGATTTGCATCATTCGTTTCATTAGTCGAGTGACCATTCGTTTCAGCTAGATGAAAAAACAAAGAAATAAAGAAGAGGGGCTTGCATAACATAAAAGGGAGCAGCAAACAGGCCTAGAACTTGACCCATACAAATTATTATGAATACTACATTTCTTTGCAGCAGAACTGGAACACAAGGGTGTTTGGCATAACCATTAGACACTAAACAGCAGAACACTGAAACTGACAACACCAAGATTTCATAAAAAAACACATAACCATTAGGCTAAATACGAATTGATACTTATTTTTTCATAGAAAAAAATTGACTTACCCCAAAAGTAATAGTAATCAGAAACTTATTTGACTACATCTTCAAATATCACATCAGAACCCCAACTAAGAATTTTAAGTTTTACATATGTTGGGTGATTAAATTACCTAATCATATATAATAAGTTTATAAAAATTACACTTGAATGCAAGAGATAACAAAATCCAACTACCGATAACATAAGAAATCAAATTCTAACAATCGACAGAAACTCAACAATGCCAATCTTTAATAAACATAGATTTATTCAAAACACATTTTCGTGTGTTATACAATTTTAATGCAAAACTATACAGCAAACACTAGTGATAATCAAAGAATAAAAATTATTATTAATCGCACTGATTGTATAAAACAAAAGGTAGATAAAAGATTATATCATATTACCTGACAAAAGTATGACGACAATGATTGAAATTAAGAATTATATCTTATTGAGAATTTGGAATAAGTGTAAGTTGTGAATGAGAATGAGGGCTGGAGATTGGGACCAAATAAATTTAGGGATATATGACAATTGGGAGGAATTAATAAAGAAAAGGCGCTCGTTTTGATTTATTTTTAAGTAAAAGGCCGCGTGATTTTTTGTTGGCCATTAGTGACAGATATAAAAATAAAATAAAAGAAACTAGTAATTTTTAGTGGCATAATATTTTGGGGTATCACAAATTACACGGACTTTTAATAACATGTCTATTTTTGTGCCACAAATATCACATACAATCGTGGCACAACCCATAAAGTGCTAGTAAAGTCATAAAAGGATTAGTGGCACATAAAATATGTCACTAAAAACGCAATATAGTGACACATGTAAATATGTCATTAAAAATATGTGTCACTAAATGGCCTTTTTTTTGTAGTGGCCGTCGCAGCGATTTTCCTATATATACCAACCCAAATTTAGGGTTTTAAGTGTGTAACTTTAGAATAAAAAGAGGGTACGAACCCTAGTT
>BQNB010058482.1:0-37746 GCA_026074375.1 Tanacetum coccineum | reverse complement strand
TCTAATCCTTATACTAACTACGAGCTAAGACTTGTTACAACTTTGGAAGTGACCGACACTTTTCGTGTTTCCAACATTGACTATGTATAGTACTAAGGCAAGTTGTTCTTAAATACAAAGGCAATCCCGTTATCTACCTTGTTGTTCTTACCACTTTATTCATCTCATCATTATTCATCATTCATTCATCATTCATCCATCATACATTCATCATCATAACCTTTAGATATCACCATTGTTAAAAATGCTATTAAATGAAGCATTATTCTTTAAGTATTTCAAGAATAAGCATTTCTCTTTAATCATCTTAAAGAAGAACAAGCGTTATACTTATGATATCATTCTTATTACGTGTTATCTTTTGTTGATAGAATGCCTTCAAAAAGAGCATCAACAACGGAAGCACCGGCTATGACTCAAGATGCCATTAGAAAGTTAGTAGCTGTGCTAGTAATCCCGACAGGAACACCGGTCCTACTAGAACTCCTGTAGTGAAAACAAGAAACTACAAAGAGTTTATCAGCTGTCAACCTTTCTACTTTAATGGTACGGAAGGAGCAGTAGGTCTTATTCGCTAGTTTGAATGAACTGAATCAGTGTTCTCTCGTAGCAGATGTGCCGAAGAAAACAAAGTAACGTTTGCTACTAGTACTTTAACTGATGATGCCTTGTCCTGGTGGAATGCATATACCCAGCCTATGGGAATAGAGCAAGCCAATCAAATTACCTGGACTGAGTTAAAAAGGCTTCTGACGAACAAGTATTATCCCCAGACTGAGATCAGAAAGATGGAAGAAGAACTTTACAATCTGATTGTAAAGGGAAATGATCTTAAACCTTATGTTAGAAGATTCCAAGAATTAACGGTTCTATGTCCAAACATGGTGCCAAACAATGATAAACTCTTGGAAGCTTTTATCGGGGGACTACCTCGAAGCATTGAAGGTAATGTTACTGCCTCTAAACCTCAAACTTTAGAGGAAGCCATCAACATAGCCCAAAGGCTAATGGATCAAGTAACTAAGCATGCTCCAATGCAAGTACCAAGTGACAACAAAAGAAAGTTTGACGACAGAAGAACTTTCAACAACAGCTCCCGCAGCAACAACAACTACCGCAACACCAACAATCGCTACAACAATCGTCAACAACAAAACCGAAGACAAGAAGCTGGTAGAGCCTATGCTGTTACTCCATCAGAAAACGGTAGGTATGCCGGAGATCTCCCTTTGTGCAAGAGATGCAATTTCCATCATACTGGACCTTGTACTGGCAAATGTAATATTTGCAACAAGGTAGGTCATTTAAGTAAGAACTGCCGAAGCAAGAAGCCAGCCACCGGAAGTAATCAACTCCCAGTGACAGTGGTTTGCCATGCTTGTGGTGAGAAAGGACACTACACAAATCAGTGCCGCAAGACCAACATCAATGCCCAAGGAAGAGCATACATGCTGAAAGATAGGAATGCTCAACAAGACCCGAACGTAGTTACGGGTATGTTTCTATTAAATCAGCATTTAGTCAAAGTATTGTTTGATTCCGGAGCTGATAGAAGTTTTATATCCATATCGCTTGCCTCTAAGCTAAATATTCCGTCTATTACAATAGATACCTTTTATGATATCGAAATGGCTGACGGAAACTTAGTAAGCACAAACACTGTTATTAAAGGATGCACTTTAACTCTGCTAAATCAACCTTTCAAAATCGATCTTATGCCAATTAAGCTTGGTAGTTTCGACGTTGTCATCGGTATGGACTGGTTATCCAAATATCATGCCAAAATTCTCTGTGATGAAAAAGTCGTTCACATTCCTATCAACGGTGAAACTTTAATCATTCGAGGTGATCGAAGTAAAACTCGACTAAATCTCATATCCTGTATAAAAACCGAAAGGTACATATCCCGAGGTTGTCAAGTTTTCATGATTCAAGTAATGGAGAAGAAATCAGACGAGAAGAAACTAGAAGACATTCCCGTAGTCAAAGAATTTCCAGATGTTTTTCCTGAAGATCTACCTGGTCTCCCTCCCGTTCGTCAAGTAGAATTCCAAATCGACTTAATCCCCAGAGCAGCACCTGTAGCTCGAACACCTTATAGATTAGCTCCTTCAGAAATGCAGGAGTTATCTAACCAACTTCAAGAACTAACCGACCGAGGTTTCATTCGACCAAGTACATCACCTTGGGGAGCTCCTGTCTTATTTGTTAAAAAGAAGGACGGATCTTTCAGAATGTGTATCGATTACCGAGAGTTGAATAAACTTACCATAAAGAATCGTTATCCATTACCAAGAATCGATGACTTATTCGATCAACTTCAAGGGTCAAGCGTTTATTCAAAAATCGACTTAAGATCAGGTTATCATCAACTAAGAGTAAGGGAAGAAGATATTCCTAAGACTGCTTTTAGAACGAGATACAGACACTATGAATTTCAAGTCATGCCATTTGGTTTAACAAACGCACCTGCTGTATTCATAGATCTCATGAATCGTGTATGTAAACCATATATGGATAAATTCGTAACAGTGTGTATCGATGATATTCTTATCTATTCTCGCAACGAAGAAGAACATGCAAATCATCTCAGAATTATCTTGGAATTACTCCGAAAAGAGAAATTGTATGCCAAGTTCTCTAAATGTGATTTCTGGATTCATATCGTGCAATTTCTTGGTCATCTCATCGATAGTCAAGGACTTCATGTTGACCCTGCCAAGATTGAAGCTGTTAAGAATTGGACATCTCCCACTACACCCACAGAAGTGCGTCAATTCTTAGGACTCGTCGGCTATTACCAAAGATTTATCGAAGGTTTTTCAAAGATTGCAAAGCCTTTGACTAAATTAACCCAGAAAAACAAGAATTATATCTGGAGCGAAGAACAAGAATCAGCTTTTCAACTCCTTAAACAAAAACTCTGTGAAGCACCAATCTTAGCATTACCAGAAGGAAACGATAATTTTGTCGTTTACTGTGATGCATCTCTTCAAGGGTTAGGAGCTGTATTAATGCAAAGAGAAAAAGTCATTGCTTATGCATCTCGACAACTCAAACCTCATGAAGAAAACTATACCACTCATGATCTTGAATTAGGAGCAGTAATATTCGCTCTTAAAATCTGGAGACACTATCTATACGGTACAAAGTGTACAGTTTTCACTGATCACAAGAGCCTTCAACATATTCTTCGTCAAAAAGAATTGAATATGAGGCAACGCCGATGGTTAGAATTACTCGCAGATTATGATTGTGAGATTTGCTATCATCCCGGAAAGGCAAATGTTGTAGCAGATGCCTTAAGCCGAAAGAAACGAATCAAACCTCTCCGAGTTCGAGCATTAATCTTAACCGTTCATCCAAAATTACCATCTCAAATTCTCGAAGCCCAAAATGAAGCCCTCAAAGAAGAAAATGTCAAAAACGAGAACCTACGAGGAATGGACAAATCATTTGAAATTCGTCCTGATGGAACTCGTTGTATCAAAAACCGAAGCTGGTTACCACTTTTTGGCGGTTTGAGAGACTTAATCATGCATGAGTCTCATAAATCAAAATATTCTATTCACCCGGGTTCTGATAAGATGTACCATGATTTAAAGAAACTCTATTGGTGGCCTAACATGAAGGCAATCATCGCAGAATATGTTAGCAAGTGTTTGACATGTTCTAGAGTTAAAGCAGAATGTCAAAAGCCATCCGGCTTATTGGTACAACCTTTTTCCCGCCTCTTTTGAACACAAAACCCACTCACGGGTTAACACCCCTTCTTCTAACCTGTAACCTCAAAAACCCCATGGACAAACTCGCCCTCCCATCCACTTCCCTAGAACCTTAAAGTATGCCCAATTGTAGTGGCAATCCACCAATATCGAGCAAAAGGAGCGGCTAAGATTGAAGGCCAGGATTTGTTTGCTCTCTCCCTCTCACACAACAAACACAAGCCTCAGTTATAAAAGAAGAGGAAGACAGAAGAAATAGAGTGGTAGTTGTTTTTAGTCTTAATTTTCAGTTTTGTATTTCCTTTAATTCTAAGCATTTCTTTTAAGCATTTTCTTTTTAAGCTTTCATTACTTGTACTGTTGTTCTTCCCTCTTGTACTTCATCAATTTAGCAATATCATTTAGTTTACAAGCTGCTTGTGTTCTTCGTTTTCAATTTTAAGCAATTTTTCTCAAATAAGCTCTTAATAAGCTCTTTTGAGCTTATTCATGTTCATAAGCTCAAATTCATTTAAAAACCTGTTTTAATCATTCATTTACTCTTTATAATCAATTTACATCAAATCATGTCCATTTGAGTTCATTTGATTCAATTTTGATGGTTTCAAAGTGTAATAGTTGTTATAGCTTATTGGTTATTTCTCTTTGGTTTAGGAGGCTAGGGAGCCCTTAGGTTCATCCTTTGAGGTCACTCACTTACAAGAGTGACTCTTAGTGCGAGACTTCATTTTAGGTTAAAATTTGTCAATTTCATTTAGCTATTTCATTTAGCTTTATTAATCTTGTGTTTTATCTTATGCTTAAATTCCTGTTCACTTAGCTTAGTTAGTTTATACAGTTTGTTAGTTTTAAGGCTGTTTGTGTAAAGTCAAAGTTAGAATTCACTTTTCAATTCTGTCGTAAATAGAGGTTAGTTTAAGTAGTAGATAAAACTAGCTTATTTATCACAAATTAAGCGGGGGGGGGAAAGGGGGAGGGGGGGGATGCAAGTTTTATAGCTCAATAGTTTATTGGTTAAAATTAGATAGTAGATAAAAAGGATTAGCTTTGTCTAGCTTTAATATCAGTTTTTAAGTTCAATTAGCTTTTACATGTCTGAATTAGGAGTTGTTTGGATTATGCCTTAATTTACTCAAAAAGTCAAAAATTACTTTGTCCATTTCTTTCTTTAGTGAGTTGGTATTTTTACTAAGTTTAGAAGAGCATTCAAAGTTAGTTAGTCAAATTCAATAGTTTAGAGTTAAAAAACTTATATTCTACACCAGGGCAGTTTAAAGCTTAAATAGATTCAAGTTTTTAGTGATCTTTACGATTTTAGAACTTAAAATTTGATCAAAGCAGGTTTAGTACATTTAGATAGTTAGTTAATATAGTTTTGAATATAGAAGTAAGCTTGTATTTGAGTGCCTTGCCAATTACATCAGCAACAATTCATATCAGCATTAGCAAATAGCAGCAGGATTGAGATTAGTCTTATTTCCTTCTTGAATTTTCATTTTCTAGTTGTAATCTTTAGAAACCTTTTATCTAGCTTTGTTTAAATTCCTTTTATTAGCTTATTTCCAAAGTATAGTATTAGGATTCAGTTTTAGTGAAAGCTTTAGAAAATAGTTCAAAACAGTTTAACATAAATTTGCATTTTTTCATCCTATTTTCTTGTTAATTTCTGTTATACTATGCTAATCTTTTGTTAGAATTTCTGTGCAACATCTTTAGCCATCAATAAGCTTCTTATGAATTCTTAAATTTCATCAAGTAATAAGCAAGAAATCAGCCAAAATCCAAAAAGCTTGTCAAATTGCTAGTTTCTGTGACAGATTCTATAGAGCTTATTTTCTAGCTTATTCTGTTGTCAAAAGTTCAAGTTGCCTTTATTAATGTTGTAGAGTATAAGCTGTTCTTTAAGTTTGTAGTTTTAAGTTTTAGCTGAAAATCAATTTTTAAATAAGCCAAAAATAAGCTAAATTCGTAGGGTCTGTTTTGTGTTTTTCTTATAGTTCAAGGTTACCAGTTTATTCTATAGTGTAAATTCCCAAATCTTTGCCCGCCTACCCTTTGCTTTAGTTTATTACAATTCCTACCCTAGAGTTTGCAAAAAAATAAAAAAGGGGGAAAGACAGGAGCCCGGAGTGAGCAAGACTCAGAACAGGGACCTCTCGATACAAACACCCTTCAATAACACTTACCACTTGCGCCCTTGGGTATTTTCGTAAGACTCAAGGGCAGTGGTATTTAAAGGGGTTTTGCCCTTTAAGCTTAATAAGCTGAAACAGCTTATTACGGGCTTATTTCTCAAGCAAGCTTGTGTTTTCTTATTTTTCGTAGGATCCTTTTTAGGTCTTGTATTTTTGTAAAATTTTCAGAATGTTCGTAAAACTTTAGTAATTTTTATATTTAATTTTAGTAAAAGTTATTTAATTCATAATAAATTAAAAATTACTCAAAAAATATTTTGCTTTTTTAGAAAATTTTCTTTTATCATCTAGTTTGTAGGAAAAATATAAAAATTTTCGTAGGGTCATTTTTATAACTTTTCATCTTTTAAAGAACGGGTCCGGGTGCGGGATTTTGTTTTGACTCGTTTTTGGGTCAAACGAACTCCGTTTTCGGTCTAGTCTTTTTCATTCTTCGTTATTTGATCCCTAGAGTAGTTTAGAAGCAAAAATTTCTTCGTAGGTTTATTTTTAAAGATTTTAGGTTTTCCCCCTTTTGTTCGGGATTCGGGCTCTCGTTTTCTAGTTTAATTTCGTAATTTCTAGGTTTTTCTTAAACGTTTTAGTCCGTTATTATCTAATTTGACTTTTTCAACTTCCCAAACCAATTCCTTCCTTCAAACTCAAATCTTCGATCGTATCGATTTACCATTCCAGCCTCGTTGGGGATAAACGACCCGGGAAAGCTCTATACTACTTCTCGGTATCATTGATTGTGTTGGTTTTTACACTTATTTATATATTTTATATTTTATTATATATTATATATATTTACGGTGTAAACTCAGCAGATCAATTTTTGGCGCCGTTGCCGGGGAGGCTGTGCAACCGTTTATCGTTACGTTTGATCAACTGTGTTTGAAACTGTGAATATTTTCTTTTATAAAAACAATAAAAAAAGTACAAAAATATTTTTCATTTCTTTTAGTATAATTATCAGATAAAAAACAAAGAAAAAACCAAAAATATAAAAACATTGTCCATAAAAAAAGAAAATAAAATTCACAACTTGGTAAAATACCAAAATATAATATTCTCAACTGAGGTTTTATCCTTAATATGTTCGGTGAACTTGTTGGTTACCAACTAGACCAAAGATTTAATAACTTGCTTTTGTGTCTCTTACGACGAACGGCTCACCTTGAAACTTAACAACTATAGTGGGTATAAGGAGGTTGTCAGGAACTACGACCCGAAAGGAGAAATAAGCTTCGCGCTATTCCTACTCCTCCGCTCACCTGTGCGTTTGTCTTTTTGAGAGTACCGTGAAGTAGTAGATTATCAGGTCTAAGTTGGCTTATCATTTTGTCCGTTAAAAATAAATTGTGGTTTAATGGAATACCCAAAAAATAAATCTTCTTTTTCTTCGTATAATTTAATTCTTTTATTATCCATCTTCATGTTTAATTCTATGAGTCATTCGATTATCGTTTGAATCCACATTACGCGGATTAAAGAATGCTCGACTTGTGGAAGTTTGCTAAACTTCGAAATGTGGATTGTTCGAAAGGGAGTCTGGAGACAAGATTCTTGTTCCAAATTCCCGACTCGTCTCAACGATCTTTAAAATTGAAATTTTTGTCTCAATTGTGGGACCCAATTATGGTTTTCTTGTCAAGATGTGCTCTAATACAATAAGACATTACGAGGATGTCATTCAAGACTTCAAGAAACTTCCAAGTCATCCGATGACAATACAATCTGGGTTTGTATTTAATGCTTCCTCGAGAGCAAGTCCTTGTTTATCAGGACACCGTGAAAATTCTCACCAAGTTCCTGCACACATTGCCCATTTTGTTGTACCACGAGTGCGGCTGGATGTCGTTTAGATGGGAATTCTTCTTGTCAACCAATTGCCACAGTGTAAGTCTTGTGGGGGAAAGGTGCCTTCATTTACGGGTTTAATTGCCTCCCGAAATTACGATTATCTCATATCCGGAAAACCATGAAATATCAAACCAATTGATGAGCCCCTAAAAAACCCTTGCAAAAGTTTGCAAACAACATCTGTCTTCTTGGCAATTGGCCCAAAGATGTGGTTGCAATGAATACAACGGGTTTGTTTTTTACAGTTAAGTTGGAAATGGTAACACACAATCAATGTTTCAATTCCGTACTCTTCTAACGATTCTCCAAGTGTTGCAAACCATCCTCCACAACCACACTACGTACCATACTCTCGTGAGTTACGTGGGAACGACTCTCATTACGGTTACGATTGTCAGCCTCTGGTCCCGTTTGTCTACAATCAGGACCCATGTTTCAATCAAAACTTTGATTATTTTCCACAAACTTCACCGAGTTTTCCACAACGAATAATTTGTTGTGCAAATTGCGGGGGTCTCATGAAACTTACAGGTAACCAACGAATGAAGACTATTATCATGAGCAAAATTCTTGCTATGATCATAATTCTTTTGGTTTTGACCAATTTCAACCCCCGCAATATACCGTCAATCATCCAATCTTCAATTCCCAAAATGAGCTTCTCAATTCTCAAAATAAGCTTATGGAACAAATGGCAACCTTACGTGAATTGGTTGATCAAGTTATTACTAAACGAAGGAGAAGAAAAAGCGAAATCGCGGAAGAACAAGCGGGCTAAAGATCGGTCTTGGAAGATTCCATTTGCTACGATGTTGACGAAGACATTACCGTTGCAATCAAACCAGTTTCACCAATGAGGAAACACGATAACTCTCTAAGTATGGGGGAACGAGGCATCTTGACACTATTGAACGGAATCGGACGAATTCATAAAGTCTAGTGTTGAGGACCTTGTCCCAATCCCAAGTGAGTCCGAGGGTATTCCCGACAAAATGTGTGATGTGCCTCTTTGTAACAATCCTACCTCTCTTGAAGCTTTCAAAGAACATTCTGAGACTATCATCGATTCCAACGATGATTCTACTTCAAGTGATGACGATTCTCCCTACGGTGAGAATATCGATTATGTCGATGCATCACCTCCCGATGATGAGATCGTCAGCTTAGAGGTGGTGGAGATTGTTGACCCGGAAGTTGGAAGGATTGATGATGATATTCTTTTAACAATCAAAGACGATATCCTTCGTGAAAAATTGTTGAATGTCAATCTTCTTATTGCTAAGATCGATTCATTAAGAGATAATCCTACTCCATCTTCCGAAGTTGTGATCAAGTCTACCTCCACATTTCCTAATCTTTTCTTGGAGGAGACTAACACCTTTGATAATTCTATTCCCGAATCTGAAACTTTCCGCTTTAATCTAGAAGAGATTAGTAGTGGCAGTCCCACTACTCATTCTGAGTTATCTCTTCCTGATTATAAAGCTTTCTACGTTGATAACGATCATTTTAAAGAGAGGAGTAGTGGCAGTACCACTACTCATGTTGATTTTTCTCAATATGATTCGTTTATCTTTGATCTTTCGATCAATCCATTTCCTCCTGCCGATAGGAGTGACTTTTATCATGAGGAGTTCGCCGATGAACTTGCTCACATCATATCTCCACCGGAGTATGATCATTTCTGCTTTAAGATTGAGCCCGAGCTGGGCAATCTTACTATGGATGTGGTGAATGATATTTTCCCAACAAGAGAACCAAGAGTTCATGTGCCTAATGTTTTACCCACCCATCCCACCCTTAACCTGCATCTGGATTTCATACTTTTAAGTGAACCTCTCTTCGCTTATATTGTATGGATCTTTCTTTCTTTTCTCACGTATCCAGTTGCTCCACCATATCTTCTCTCTTGTGGAAATGAAGATACCATTTTTGACCCAGGCATCTCCATTTATCATTCTTTTATGCCGGGTGTATCTCATCGGAGTGGAACTTTCATGAAATTCAATGTTTATCCAAACCACTTGAATGAAAGTCCGATGGAGATTTTATCTTCCACTTGCTCCCCCATGGACCAATGAATTCGGGGTCGAGTCGAGCTTGTGACTCGGTTAACAAAAACAAGGCGCTTCGTGGGTAGCAACCCATGCTTATCCATTCTAGCTTCTTTCTATTTGCTAATAAGTGTTTTTCGTTGTGTTGAGGCTCGCCCTCTTCTATTATCCGTATTTTGTGTTGTATGGTTTATTGTCCAGGATTGCCCGAATTCTGAAGCCTCTCGGGCTCGCTGTTTTGTCCTTCGATCACAAGAGCTTCAAATCCTCAGCTTCATTTGGGAATCCGATATCCTAATCTTATCGACTAACGTTTATCTTTAGCATAATTCATAAACGTCTTAGGATTTACGTAGAGACCCTTCTTAAAACATTGAGGACAATGTTTCATTCTAGTATGGGGGGGTCTTTGATTTGATTGTGCCTACAGTCATTGTTTTTGCGTAATCCCGTTTTTACCACCAAAATTTCAAAAAAATGAAAAACTTAAAAAAAAATTCAAAAAAAAATTAAGTGTTTTGTCAAAATTTTAACTTTCCTGCTGGGTAGAATAAGAATAAATTTTGACTCGATCGAGCGTTTGAAAAACCCCAAAAAAAAAAGTATTGTCCCCGGACTGAGATCAGAAAGATGGAAGAAGAACTTTACAATCTGATTGTAAAGGGAAATGATCTTAAACCTTATGTTAGAAGATTCCAAGAATTAACGGTTCTATGTCCAAACATGGTGCCAAACAACGATAAACTCTTGGAAGCTTTTATCGGAGGTCTACCTCGAAGCCATGCAGGAAATGTACTGCCCCCACGCCTCTAAACCTCAAACTTTAGAGGAGGCCATTAACATAGCCCAAAGGCTAATGGATCAAGTAACTAAGCATGTTCCAATGCAGGTATCAAACGACAACAAAAGAAAGTTTGACGACAGAAGAACTTTCAACAACAATTCCCGCAGCAACTATCGCAACACCAACAATCGTTACAACAATCGTCGACAACAGAATCGAAGGCAAGAAGCTGGTAGAGCCTATGCTATTACTTCATCAGAAAACAGTAGGTATGCCGGAGATCTCCCTCTGTGTAAAAGGTGCAATTACCATCACACCGGACCCTGTACTGGTAGGTGTAATAATTGCAACAGAATGGGCCATCTAAGCAAGAACTGCCGAAGCAAGAAGCCAGCCACCGGAAGTAATCAACTCCCAGTGACAGTGGTTTGCCATGCCTGTGGTGAGAAAGGACACTACACAAATCAGTGCCAAAAGACCAACATTAATGCCCAAGGAAGAGCCTACATGCTGAGAGATAAGAATGCCCAACAAGACCCAAACGTCGTTACGGGTATGTTTCTCCTAAATCAGCATTTAGTCAGGGTATTATTTGATTCCGGAGCTGAGTGAAGTTTTAATATCCACGATTTACACTGCCTCTATGCTAAATATTCCGTCTATTACAGTAGATACCATTTTATAATATCGAAATGGCCCGACGAAACTTAGTAAGCACAAACACAGTTATTAAAGGCTGCACACTAACTTTGCTAAATCAACCTTTTGAAATCGATCTTATGCCAATTAAACTTGGTAGTTTTCGACGAGTCATTGTATGGACTGGTTATCCAAATATCGTGCCAAAATTCTCTGTGATGAGAAAGTTGTTCACATTCCTATTAACAGTGAAACTCTAATCATTCGAGGTGATCGAAGTAAAACTTGACTAAATCTCATATCCTGTATAAAAACCAAAAAATATATATCCCGAGGTTGCCAAGTTTTTATGATCCAAGTTATGGAAAAGAAAGCAGACGAGAAGAGACTCAAAGACATTTCCGTAGTCCAAAGAATTTTTAGATGTCTTTCCTGAAGATCTACCATGGTTAATCCTCCTAACGCCAAGTAGAATTCCAAATCGACTTAATCCCTGGAGCAGACCCATTAGCACGAACACCTTATAGAATAGCTCTTCAGAAATGCAAGAATTGGTCTAATCAACTCAAGAACTCACCGTCGAAGGTTTCATTCGACCCAAGTCCATCGCCTTGGGGAGCTCCTGTCTTATTTGTAAAAAAGAAAGACGTATCTTTTAGAATGTGTATCGATATCGAGAGTTTAATAAACTTACTTATAATGAATCGTTACCCATGCCCAGATCGATGACTTATTCGATCACTCAAGGCTCAAGCGTCAGTCAAAAATCGACTTAAGATCAGTTTATCAATCATCTGAGAGTGATATGAAGAAGATCTTTCCTAAGACTGCTCAGAACAAGATACGACAGCTATAATTTTCAAGTCAATGCCATTTGGTATACAAATGCACCTGCTGTATGCATGGATCTCATTGAATCGTGTTTGTATACCTTCTCTGGGAAAATTGTAATAGTGTTTATCAATGATGTTCTTATTCTATTCTCGCAACGAAGAAGAACATGCAAGTCATCTCAGAATAATCTTGGAATTACTCCGAAAAGAGAAATTGTATGCCAAATTTTCTAAATGTGATTTCTGGATACATATCGTGCAATTTCTTGGTCATCTCATCGATAATCAAGGACTTCATGTTGACCCTGCCAAAATCGAAGCCATTAAGAATTGGACATCCCTTCACCTATTACCCACAAAAGTACCGAATTTCTTAGGACTCTCCGCATATTATCGAAGATTTATGAAGGTTTTTCAAAGATTGCAAAGCCTTTGACTAAATTAACCCAGAAGCACAAAAGTTATAATCTGGGCGGAAAAAAGAATCAGCTTTTCAACTCCTTAAACAAAAACTCTGTGAAGCACCAATCTTAGCATTACCAGAAGGAAACGATAATTTTGTCGTTTACTGTGATGCATCTCTTCAAGGATTAGGAGTTGTACTAATGCAACGAGAAAAAGTCATTGCTTATGCATCTCGACAACTCAAACCTCATGAAGAAAACTATACCACTCATGATCTTGAATTAGGAGCAGTAATATTCGCTCTTAAAATCTGGAGACACTATCTATACGGTACAAAGTGTACAGTTTTCACTGATCACAAGAGCCTTCAACATATTCTTCGTCAAAAAGAATTGAATATGAGGCAACGCCGATGGTTAGAACTACTCGCAGATTATGATTGTGAAATTTGTTATCATCCCGAAAAGGCAAACGTCATAGCAGATGCCTTAAGTCGAAAGAAACGAATCAAACCCCTCCGAGTTCGAGCATTAATCTTAACTGTTCATCCAAAATTACCATCTCAAATCCTCGAAGCCCAAAATGAAGCCCTCAAAGAAGAAAATGTCAAAAACGAGAACCTACGAGGAATGGACAAATCATTTGAAATTCGTCCTGATGGAACTCGTTGTATCAAAAACCGAAGCTGGTTACCACTTTTTGGCGGTTTGAGAGACTTAATCATGCACGAGTCTCATAAATCAAAATATTCTATTCACCCGGGTTCTGATAAGATGTACCATGATATAAAGAAACTCTATTGGTGGCCTAACATGAAGGCAATTCATCGCAGAATATGTAGCAAGGTTTTGACATTTCTAGAGTTAAAAGCAGAGATGTAAAAGCCATCCGGCTTATTGGACAACCAAAATTCCTAATGTGAATAGGAAAGAATAACAATGGATTTTGTAACAAAGCTACCCAAAACCTCAACTAGACATGATGCCATCTGGGTCATTGTCGATCGTCTTACCAAATCATCTCATTTCATACCCATTCGAGCGACTGATAGTATGGAAACTCTTACAAGATTATACATCAAAGAAATAGTCTCTCGACATGGCGTGCCAATTTCTATCATCTCGGATCGTGACAGTCATTTCACATCCAGATTCTAGCAATCACTACAAAATGCTTTAGGTACTCAATTAGACATGAGTACAGCATATCACCCTGAAACCGATGGACAAAGTGAAAGAACCATCCAAACACTCGAAGACATGCTACGAGCTTGTGTCATAGATTTCGGGAAAGGATGGGATAAACATTTACCATTGGTAGAATTTTCGTATAACAACAGTTATCATGCCAGTATCAAGGCAGCACCGTTCGAAGCACTTTATGGATGAAAGTGTAGATCACTTGTTTGCTGGGCTGAAGTTGGAGATTCTCAACTTACAGGACCAGAAATAATTCAAGAAACCACTGAAAAGATCGTACAAATTCGCCAACGCTTGCAAGATGCAAGAGATAGACAAAGAAGTTACGCCAATGTAAGGCGAAAGCCTTTAGAATTTCAAATTGGCGATCGTGTTATGTTGAAAGGATCACCTCGCAAGGGTATCTTTCGATTTGGAAAACGAGGAAAGCTTAATCCACGATACATTGGACCATTCAAAATACTTGAACGAATTGGCCCAGTGGCATACAGACTAGAGCTTCCTGAAGAGCTTAGTAGTATCCACAATACTTTCCACGTTTCTAATCTCAAGAAATGCTTATCCGACGAATCTCTCGTTATTCTAATGAAAGAACTTCAACTTGACGACAAGCTTAACTTTGTAGAAAACCTAAGTAGAAGTTATGGACCGTGAGATCAAGCAACTCAAGCGAAGTCGTATTCCTATAATCAAAGTACGATGGAACTCTAAAAGAGGACCAGAATTTACATGGGAACGCGAAGACGAAATTCGTGCCAAATATCCTCATCTATTTTCAATCATCACTTCAAGTTCAATTAAATCTCGGGACGAGATTTCTGTAAGGGGTGGAGACTATAACAACCCATAATTTTCATAAATGTAAATATCCATCCTATAAGTAGATGAGTACAATCTATCAGTATATATATGAACTCCACCTTTTTCAGGGAAAATATTCCGCTTATATACATTACATTACTTTGCCAAAATCTCAAGTATGCAATATAACCTGCATAACCAAGTTAACGGACGCGGACAACCTACGTATGGCAATCCTATCCTCATATATGTCAAGCAAACATCATAACATATCAAGTCAATATCACAATATCATTATTACAAAGTACATTACTCATATGAGGTATCAATTACAACACCATATCTCAAAAATGGGCTTTAAACCATTATCGAATGCCCTAAACCCTAACCTCATGGAAGGATTAAACTCCTAAAGTGAATATACAAGCTACTAAAGCATGTGTACAGGTAATATATCATCTCAATTGAAATATATAATCACTTTAAATCAAAGTACAAGTCCTTAAAAGCTCAATGTATAAGTCATTAAGCTCAATCCATAAAATAGCCGTTTTACCTCCATGTTTCAATCCATACTCCTTCACTATCACTTGTGAGCAAGCTAATATACTCATTTTACAAGATGTAAACCCTAAATATTCTATTCATAAGCTTTCATACATCTTTTTACACTCAAAACCCTAATTCAAAACCCTAAACCCTAAAAACCGAGCTAGTTTCAAACCATGACCTGTTTCGTGCTTTTATGCCATTGTAAACCCAACCAAAACTCTCAAGTAAGTTTATATAAAAAGCTTATTTTACAATCATATCAATCCTATTCAATCATTATTTCATCATTACTTCATCATTTTACTTCACTTGTACGTAAAACATATCCTAGAAACCCTAAATGTACCTAATTGGTTCATTTAACCCGTTTACTCGTTTTAAACCATTCTAATCCCAAATAACCAACCAAGGGCCATTATAAACTCATAAAATAAGTTTACAAATCATTATCTATCATTAACTTGGCAATGTACAAGAAATCAAAGCCTAGAAAACCTTAACGAATCCAGAAAACCCTAATTATGCCCTAATTGTGACTTTGACCCGTTTTCTCAATTTCAACCCATTTTAACTTAAACCAACGACCAAACTTCATTGATAATACTTTATATAAGCCCTAGGATTTGTATTCCATCATTCCTAATCAAGAGTATGCAAAATATAAGCCAAGAAAGTCAAGAAAACCCTAAACGAGCCCTAGTTGAACCCGTACTCCCATTTCTTCAATTCTAATCTGTTTTAACCAAAGAATTGCTAATCTTTGCTAATTACTTTAATCCCAGACCTTAACAACCTATTTCATCATTCCTTAATCATTTATAACACAATGTACCTTGTTAAAACCTTTGAAGAACCCGTCGAACCTAAAATGGACCCGGTTTGCTTCTATGACCATTTTAACCCCTCTAAATTGCTACCAAGTTCAAATAACCAATGTGAACCTCTTCTAGAATCATAGTAGCAGCTTACTAAGCAACTTTGACTTATCCTTGGTCAAATTTGAGAAGCACATGGCCTCCTTTTGGCTTACTTCAGCCGCGGCATACACCAACCCCAAACACCTCATCAAAGCTACTTCATAGACCTCCACCATTGATTTCCTAGCTTCTACACATCATAACCTAGACCCTCTATGTGTCAAGACCAGATCATAACCCTTGCTTACTCCTTGCTACTTCAAATGGTATGAAATAGGGGCATAAATGTGTTTCATTCCTTCTTCATCCCCACTTCCTCTCTATAAACCCTTCATAGTAGCTAACTCCTCTCATATGAATATAAAGATCCTAAGAATCTCAAGTAATAGAAAGGAAGCAAAATAAAGCCAAGAAACAAGCCGAGAGTTTCCCCCACCCCCCCCCCCGTTTTTTAAATAACCTTCCCACCCCCCCTTTCTCTAGCCGTACGAAGCCGAAAGTCCCGATTCTGACCCGTTTCCAAGCTATAAGCTTAAACCAGGTTCTATAAGCTTATATTCTGCTCATATAATGTCATAATGTTCATATGTTCTTGCTAAAATCATAATATAAAGCTTTGAACTCAAAAACCTAAGTGTTATGCCTTTTTGATCCAAAACCGTACACCCGAAACCCTAATTTCATGTTTTTACTTAAACTATGGGTTAAACTTGTAAAATTTTGTTATAATCAATCCTTAATACAGCTAATATACAAGTTAAAATCCATGTGCATTGATAAGTCAAAAAGAGAATATTGACCTTAAAAACACAACCCTCCCCAGTGGAAAACCGCGCGTTTTCATTTTGACCCCTAATTTGACCCGTATTACCTTTTAACTTAAACGAATCGTTAAAGTTAAACTTCATGGTGTGTTAAACCTTCATAATGATAGTATATTATAACTTATAAATGACTTATTGAACTGTTTCAATAAGCTTGGCATGGCAATTTGGACATGTTTTTTATATTATAATCCATCAAGGGGTATATATCGGGTAAAATTCAAAAACTATTATAACTTAAACGGACTAAAAGTTTCCATTTAACAAAGTTATAACTATAGGGATCTATTATGTCACTTTTTAAAGTATAAGGTTTACTTGGTATATCAATAAAAGTTGAAGGACCAAAGTCGTAAAAATGCAAACCCTAGGGGTCTACTTGCAATTTTCCAAACCCTAGGGTCTAAAATGTAACATTTTGAAAAAGTGTAAAATCATATTCAAAACATTACCAGACATAACTTTAATTAACGCTCCTCGTGCTTAACATCTCCAGATATTGAATAAAATGCTTAAAACTGCTTATGTTCTAATCCTTATATCATTCATCATCGATGTGCTTTCAAAAATCATGTCCCGGATCCATATCATACCACAATACTAGGGAGCTTCATATTAAGAAGTTTCATCTTGGTACTACGTTCTGTCTGAGTTGTTGGGTTTACGATTTAAAGTGCCCTAGCTCCATAAACGTTTACTAAATGACTTCCTAACATGACGGGCCCGAACGGTGTAATATAATTTTTTATATCAAAACCCAAACATCGATATCCAAACACTTATATATACAATCAAACTAAGACTTGCCATATATTAACCCAGGTTGTCTGTGATTGTCGTGTTGAAGCCGTTACCTTCATTCCCTATACATTAGCTATCAATTTCCCTATAACTGTTCAGGTGATTTTCAGAGCCTCAGCATTTTCAAATCTTTTATAACCCGCGAGGGAGACACATGCTATAACCAAGAATGCAATTATTTCTACATGCTATTTCAATTTACTATTGCCTAAGTAACTACTTTGCCTTTAAGTCCCTATAATCATGAACCGTTAATTACTCTCTGTAGTAAGCGCGAATGTTGTGAATATATATATTTGGGCTGGACTCCCCGTTGGTATACCCAGTTACGTGTAACCAATTGCACATCATTAGAAATCACGCGGGTATTTTGGCAAAGGTGCCCGCAGGGGCAACATTATCATTATAACCTAAGGCATCGGATTCATGAGCTAATGGCAATACTAAATTATGTTTTCAATACTGGGTGTATATCAACGTAACCCAAATATCGTATTTGCATTCAAATTATATTACTTAAACCTATGGATTTCACTCAACCTTTGTGTTGACTTTTTAGCATGTTTTATCTCATGTAACTAATGGCACGGAGTGACGAGGACACGAAGATGGAAAAACCGTTATCATTCAAATGTTGTATTTTAGATTCTGGAAACCTCTCGTTTGTAAAAACTCTGAAGAAATAATGAATGATAACTTATTTTCAAAAATGACTCTTTTGATTCGTTTTCTATGATTATGACTGTTGTACCTTGAAGTAATACCCCAGATTAGCTTCCGCTGCTATATGTAAAAATGGGGTGTTACAGATTTGGTATCAGAGCCTACGTTATAGAGAACAAGGTTAAAACCTTAACTATAACTACTTTTCTTTTTCCATCCAAGAAAGTCCTCCGTGCCGCTATATCTCCCGGAATGGTATGTAAAGTTACATAACTATTATATTACTAAATAAATAACTTATGTTATTTACTGCTGGGTTATTAACAGAACGATGTCTTCCCCCGATCATCCTATTTCTAATTTGGAGGATGTCTTTTCTTCCAATTTCCCAAACTATGTTCCTCCGGCTTCACCGGATTATGTCCCGACCTCTCCAGGGAAAACTTACTCCAGTGCTTCCAATTCATTTGGAATTGTCCCGCTAAGTCCCACCGTCCCTTTCATTATTTTCCCGTGATCCATACATGATAGCTTTTACAAGCTTCTTAATACTTGAAAAGTCATCCATCCCGTCTCCAATTATCATACCACCTAAAACTCAAGAATTTTTCTCCAAAGACTCCCCTTTCACCCAATGCAGTTGTGCTCCATCACCCATCCCAACCTCAAGCTCTTGAGATTGGTGAAACTTCCCAGAAATCAGCTATCAAACATCATGAAGAGCAAATTCAGGGTATCCAAGGTTATCTAGAAGAAATCCCTCCTGAACGTTTTGAACAGATTGAAAATGGCATCGAAGGTCTTGGTAAAGGAACAATAATCATCCAACGTGATTTTGACGCCTTAGCAGCAGAACTCCAGCAAGCTCATACTCAGATCACTAACTCCAGAGAAGCAAATAGGATCTAACCATAGATCTCCTTACTCGCTACAGAATCGCGAACTGCAGAGTCGTCAATATATGGAAACCGTCACCAAGAAGATATAGAAAAACTCATGAACTCTATCATCGAACTCCAGAACCGCATTCAGTGATCATCTAGTTTCTAGTTTCTAGTTTAAATTCTAGTCTTTAGCCTTAACCTAGCCACGGGATGTGTGGTATAAATAAAAACACTTGTCAAATCCTTGAATATGTACATAAAAAGGCAAGTTGTCTAAATATAACGGCAATCCGTTTCATACCTTGTTTGTTTTTTCCTGCTTTATTTCATTTCATCATTCATCCATCATCATTTTATTTCATCATTCCCTTCATCTATCATTCATCTATCATACGATCATTATATTGTAGCATTATCCCATAACCTATATCCAAAGCTTCATATCTTTATTGTTAAATATGCTTAAAAATTTAAAACTGAGTATTTCCCTTTAAAAATTTGAGCATTACTCCTATCATTCTTATTACATGTTATCTTTTGTTGGTAGAATGCCTCCAAAAGGAGCATCAACAACGGAAGCACCAACTATGACTCAAGATGCCATTAGAAAGTTAGTAGCTGATAGTGTCACCTCGGCTCTAGAAGCTCAAGCTGCGATAATGGCAAGTGCTAGTAATCCCGACAGGAACATTGGTCCTACTAGAACTCCTGCAGTGAAAACGGGAAACTACAAAGAGTTTATCAGCTGTCCCAACCTTTTTACTCAATGGACGAGGAGTAGTAGGTCTTTATTCCCTGGTTGAACGAACTGAATTATGGTTTTTCCTCGGTAAGCAGATGTGCGAAGAAAACAAAGTAACTTTTGCTACTAGTACTTTAACTGATGATGCCTTGTCCTGGTGGAATGCATATGCCCAGCCTATGGGAATATAGCAAGCCAATCAAAATCACCTGTACCGAGTTTAAAAAGCTTCTGACAAAAAAAGTAATTGTCCCCGGAACTGAGATCAGAAAGATGGAAGAAGAACTTTACATCTGATTGGTAATCGGAAATGATCTTAAACCTATGTTAGAAGATTTCCAAGAATTATACGGTTTTATGTCCAAACATGGTGCCAAACCACGAATAAACACTTGGAAGCTTTTATCGGAGGCTAAACCTCGAAGCATTTGAAGGGAAATTTTACTGCCTCCAAACCTCAAAACTTTAGAGGAGGCCCATTACAATCCAAAGGCTAATGGATCAAGTAACTAAGCATGTTCCAATGCAAGTATCAAGTGACAACAAAAGAAAGTTTGATGACAGAAGAACTTTCAACAACAATTCCTGCACAACCCCTTAAAAAAAAATCGCAACACACAATCGTTATCAACATCATCGACAACAGAATCGAGAAGGCAAGAAGGCTGGTAAGCCTAATGCTATTACTTCATCAGAAAACAGTAGGTATGCCGGAGATCTCCCTCTGTGTAAAAGGTGCAATTACCATCACACCGGACCCTGTACTGGTAGGTGTAATAATTGCAATAGAATGGGCCATCTAAGCAAGAACTGCCGAAGCAAGAAGCCAGCCACCGGAAGTAATCAACTCCCAGTGACAGTGGTTTGCCATGCCTGTGGTGAGAAAGGACACTACACAAATCAGTGCCAAAAGACCAACATTAATGCCCAAGGAAAGCTACATGCTGAGAGATAAGAATGCCCAACAAACCCAAACGTCCGTTACGGGAATGTATCTCCTAAATCAGCATTTATTCAGGGTAATTAATTGGAAATCGACTGATAGAAGTTTTATATCCTTATCACTTGAGCCTCTATGCTCCACTATGGCTAATATGCCGTCCTATTACATAGATACTTTATATATCCGAAATGCCGACGGAAACTTAGTAAGCACAAACACTGTTATTAAAGGCTGCACAGTGGATTTCATTTATAACATTTCTTTTTCTCCTTTCTCTCTCAACTCTCTCTCTCTTCTTTCTCTCTCTAGAAATCAACTTCATCAACTCCAATCTGTTTCATGGCTAAAGCTTCACCAACTCAAGCATGGTTATGGCATCGAAGACTTTCTCATCTTAACTTCGATTACATCACCTTACTCTCAAAGAAAGAGGTTGTGAATGACTTACCTAAGTTGAAATATGTCAAGGATCAACTTTGTTCATCTTGTGAAACGAGTAAAGCAAAAAGAAGTTCATTTAGGATCCCGATATCACTTCACTTCATACAATCGTTCACGAAATCGAACTAGAAAGGAGAAAGAAAGAGAGAAACTAGAGAGAGAAATGAGAGAAAAGAGAAAAGATATTATTTAGATATTTTGAACAACTTACTTTTCAAAGTGGAAAAGTTCCTTATATACCCCGACACTCAAAAGTGACGCGCAATATTTGAAACTAGACCCGGGCTCAGGTTTTTGCCTGAGATTAAACCCAATACATACAATATTAGATTCACTATCGAGCCCGGTTCCGATACTTTCCTATACAGAACGATAACTAATTAACGACCCGAAGCTCCATCATAGAGTACGACCGAGCTTCTTTGATCGAACTCAATAATAGAGGGACTAACATGCCCTCGATTACCAAACTCTCGAAGATTGCTACGACTAAGAACAAGAAGGCTGAGCACGGTCCTAGCAGCTTCAGTAACTTTTATATGATTGAATTATTTAATCTAACTCACAAATTAAATTCTTGGTATAATGAATACTGGAATCGTTATGCACATATGTAATACGCTACAGGGATTTAAGATGAAAAGGAATCTACCTATGGGAGCAATATCTGCATGTAGGAAATGGAGCACAAGCAGCTGTTGAAGCCATAATGAGAGTTTAATTTAGTTTTACCATCTGGTTAGTACTATCATTTAAAGACAATTGTCATTATGCACTGTTCTATCAAATAGAGGTGGTTGTATCCTGTTTCTTGCTTGATGGATCTTGTATTTGTTTACACTGTTACGAGTAATGTGAATTTCTGTATCTTTACAAATTGTATTTTCTATTTTAGTGCCTATATCTGTGAATGGGTGTGTTCGAAATTGACATGAAAGATAATGTCTTCCAAGAATCAATAACTAAAACTATTTTTAACATTAATAAGAAGAGAAAGTTAGACTTGAACTCTTCTTATCTTTGGCACTGTATACTTGCCCATATTGGCAAGACTCGCATGCAAAAGCTTCCACGTGAAGGACTTTTGGAAAGTATCAATGACGATTCATATGATAAATGCGAATCTTGTATTTCTGGGAAGATGACAAAGAAACCTTTCAATAATAACATTGAAAGGGCTACAGATCTACTTGGTTTAATACATACATATTGTGTGTTGAACCCTTTAGACATGTGTCAAGGCGGAACGGTCTCTCAGCCTACGTTCTTAACCTAACTGATGAAGTTAGTTGTTATGGTTATTGATTTATCTGTGCATCAAAAACATAAACATGAGGTAATTGAAACATAAAGGTATTTAAATCAGAAGCAGAATTGCAACTATTTGAGACGGGAAAAACAGAATATTAAGCTCTTGCGATCCGATAGAGGTGGTGAATATTTAAGCCAAGAGTTTTAAGGATTACATCTAGGTAAGAAATAGAATAGTACAGCATCTACATCAACCATATACATCCACAACAAAATGGTGATCTGAAAGGAGAAATCGTAAACTACTAGCTAAGGTACGATCAATGTCTTAATCTACAACTCTATCTTATACCTTTTGGGAGTATGCCTTAGATCTGCTGTTCGTATTCTAAAATATTGTTCCCACGAAGAAGGTTGAATAAGCCACCAAATGAAATAAGGCATGGCAAGCTTACCGATATTAGTCTTATTTAAAGTCTGTTTGGGTTGCGAGGCGTAAGTTAAACGAGACTCAAGCTTATAAACACCATCCAACAGAATACTAAAAGGTGTATCTTTTGTAAGG
The DNA here is from genome assembly GCA_026074375.1 of Tanacetum coccineum. NCBI lineage: Eukaryota > Viridiplantae > Streptophyta > Magnoliopsida > Asterales > Asteraceae > Tanacetum > Tanacetum coccineum. The sequence goes on along the minus strand of BQNB010058482.1, from coordinate 14,683 downwards.
ATACCCAAGGAAACTATGGGTTTAAATACTTTCTATTTTCCACCTGAAAACAAACAGAATTATTGCTAGAAGTATGGAGAATTTCTAGAAATATCTCATATCACAAGATCATCAGGGTGAGAGATTATGATCTGGAAGAAGATCAAATGGATACATTTCCTTCTGAAAACACTACAAAATTCCAGTAGAACCTGAAAGTCAGGGTCCTCCACGGAATTAATTCTATCCTCAGATCTGAAAGGAATAAAAGTGCACCTAACCTGTCTAAATCAAAAAACATATAGCGTTGAAGTAAGATTGTATTAGGCAACTAGACATGAGTACAGCATATCACCCTGAAACCGATGGACAAAGTGAAAGAACCATCCAAACACTCGAAGACATGCTACGAGCTTGTGTCATAGATTTCGGAAAAGGATGGGATAAACATTTACCATTGGTAGAATTTTCATACAACAACAGTTATCATGCCAGTATCAAGGCAGCACCGTTCGAAGCACTTTATGGACGAAAGTGTAGATCACCTGTTTGCTGGGCTGAAGTTGGAGATTCTCAACTTACAGGACCAGAAATAATTCAAGAAACCACTGAAAAGATTGTACAAATTCGTCAACGCTTGCAAGCTGCAAGAGATAGACAAAGAAGTTACGCCAATGTAAGGCGAAAGCCTTTAGAATTTCAAGTTGGCGATCGTGTTATGTTGAAAGTATCACCTCGCAAGGGTATCTTTCGATTCGGAAAACGAGGAAAGCTTAATCCACGATACATTGGACCATTCAAAATCCTTGAACGAATTGGCCCAGTAGCGTACAAACTAGAGCTTCCTGAAGAGCTTAGTAGTGTCCACAATACTTTCCATGTTTCAAATCTCAAGAAGTGTTTATCCGACGAATCTCTCGTTATTCCAATAAAAGAACTTCAACTCGACGAAAAACTCAACTTTATAGAAGAACCAGTGGAAGTTATGGACCGTGAAATCAAACAACTCAAGCGAAGTCGTATTCCTATAATCAAAGTACGATGGAACTCTAAAAGAGGACCAGAGTTTACATGGGAACGCGAAGATGAAATTCGTGCCAAATATCCTCATCTATTTTCAATCATCACTTCAAGTTTAATTAAATCTCGGGACGAGATTTCTGTAAGGGGTGGAGACTATAACAACCCACAATTTTCATAAATGTAAATATCCATCTATTAAGTTAGATGATGTACAATCTATCAGTTATATATGAACTCACCTTTTTCAGGGAAATTTTTCGCTTTATTACATTACATTACTTTGCCAATATCTCAATATGCAATATAACCTGCATAACTCAAGTTAACGGACTCGGACAACCTACGTATGGCAATCCTATCTTCATATATGTCAAGCAAACATCATAACATATCAAGTCAATATTATAATATCATTATTATAAGGTATATCACTTCTAAAAGGTACCATTTGCAACATCATATCAAAACGGGCTTTAAACCATTATCGGATGCCCTAAACCCTAACCTCATGAAAAGGGTTAACCCCTAAAGTGAATGCACAAGCTACTAAAGCATATGTACAAGTAATATGATATCTCATTTAACATATAAAATCTCTTCAAGTCAAAGTACAAATCTCTAAAAGCTCAATGTACAAGTCATTAAGCATGATCTCTAAAATAGCCGTTTTACCTCCGTTTTCATTCTAATTTCTTCACCACCACTTAAGCAAGCTAATATACTCATTTTACAATATATGAACCCTAATTATTCCCTACATAAGCTTTCATACATCTTTTTGCACTCAAAACCCTAATTCAAAACCCTAAACCCTAAAACCGAGCTAGTTTCTAAACCATGACCTGTTTCTTGGCTTTTATCCATTATAAACCCAAACCAACACTCAAATGAGTTGTAAAAACTTATTTTACAATCATATCAATCCTATTCAATCATTATTTCATCATTACTTCATCATTTTACTTCACTTGTACGTAAAACATATCCTAGAAACCCTAAATGTACCTAATTGGTTCATTTAACCCGTTTACTTGTTTTAAACCATTCTAATCCCAAATAACCAACCAAGGGCCATTATAAACTCATAAAATAAGTTTACAAATCATTATCTATCATTAACTTGGCAATGTGCAAGAAATCAAAGCCTAGAAAACCTTAACGAATCCAGAAAACCCTAATTGTAACTTTGACCCGTTTTCTCAATTTCAACCCATTATAACTTAAACCAACGACCAAACTTCATTTATAATACTTTATATAAGCCCTAGGATTTGTATTCCATCATTCTTAATCAAAAGTATGCAAAATATAAGCTAAGAAAGTCAAGAAAACCCTAAACGAGCCCTAGTTGAACCCGTACTCCCATTTCTTCAATTCTAATCCGTTTTAACCCAAACAAATTGCTAATCTTTGCTAATTACTTTAATCCCAGACCTTAACAACCTATTTCATCATTCCTTAATCATTTATAACACAATGTACCTTGTTAAAACCTTTGAAGAACCCGTCGAACCCAAAATAGACCCGGTTTGCTTCTATGACCATTTTAACCCCTCTAAATTGCTACCATGTACAAATGACCACCCAAGATACCTTCTAGACTCTTTATAGCAGCTTACTAAGCAACTTTGACTCCTCCATGGTCAAGAATGAAGGCACCATGTGCTTCCTTTTCTTCTCCTTATCCACGGCAGCAAGAAGAGAAAGCCAACACATCTAAGCTACTCCTAGACCTTCCACTCCTCATTTTCTAGCCTCTACACATCACTTACTAGCTACAACACATGTCAAGAACAGATCCTAAGCTTTGCTTACTCTCCTTGGTCTTGAACTAGTATAAATAGGAACCTAAATCATTCATTTTTCTTCATCCCCCACTTCCTCCTCTATAACCCTTATAGGCAGCAATACTTTGCTCCCTTATGATCCTAGGATCATTAAATAAGTTCAAGAAGTGAAGCCCTGAAGAATTGAAGCCTCGGAGTAAAGATACAAGGCGTACGAGTGGAAATACTACCCGAAACGACCCATTTCCACCATTTTTGATCATTGAAGCTCTAAACCAGGGTTTGAATGTTCTACTTCTGCTATACACCTGTATAATAGTCATATGATTCCTCTTAATATACTCTTGTTAAAGTTTCTAACTCCCAATTCATGATCATTTTCGTTTTCGATCCAAAACAGTACACCCGAAACCTCTATATTTTGCGTTTTTTTAAAAACTAAGTTGTCTTAAATATTGTTATAATCTATCCTAGCATGCTTAAATAATGTTAAAATAACCACTTTATTGATTAATGAAGGAATTTGAACTTAAAACCCGCGCGTTTACGTTTTGAAACCCTAATTTGACCCGTTTTGCTTCCTAGCCTAACGAATCGTTATTTTAAACTTGCGTTACGTTTAAAACTTCATATTTAGTTTATTATAACTTATAAATGTCTAGTGAAATGTTAAATAATCTTGCATGGCAATTTAGACATGGTTTTGTACTTTTTATCATGCAAGGGGTATATATCGTAACTTTCTGAAACTTATACTAAAGGGGTGAATATGTCATTTTATCAAAGTATATAACTTAGGGGTCTATTATGTCATTTTTCAAATTCCAGAAAGGTTTTCTTGGTATATCTTCAAAGTTGAAGGACAAAGTCGTAAATATGCTACCTAGGGTCTAATGTTGCAATTTTCCAAACCCGGGTCTAAAATGTAACATTTTGAAAAAGGTATAAAAACTCATTTCAAATACATTACCAGACATACTTTTATTTAACGCTTGACGTGTTAACCTTTCAGATATAGAATAAAAACGCTTAAAACCGATAATCCGAAAGCTATATTATACCACAATACTAAGGAGCTTTATATTAAGAGGTTTCAATCTTGGTATTACATTTTGGCTGGTTATGGGGTTTTTGATTTAAAGTTGACCTAGCTCCTCAAACGTTTACTGAATGACTTATGATTATGATGGGCCATAACGGTGATTTAACTATAACTTCCATACTCTTCAATCAAAAATCATAATCTTAAAAACTTAAATTACAATCTTCCTAACACTTGACTTATTATACTCTGGTTATGTGAAGTGGCTGTTTACTATCATTTGCTATATCACCTTCCTGTTAAGTTTGTGATAGGTAGTCAGTTTCAATTTTGGAATATTTATTACATCTAAATATAGTGAGATCTTAGCCTCCGCTTTTCAATCTCTTGTAATGTTTTCAGAAAACGCGAGGGGGATAACATGTTTTGTTAAATCTATTAATATACACATTTTTTTATAATAATGTGATTACTTTTTAAAGACTTAATGAATTCATAATCTCACATATCTTATAAACCCGTGACACCTACTATAAAATCATAAATGCAAGTGTTATGCTAAACTATATGCTATCCTGATATATTATTGCCTAAGTACATGGAAATATCTATTTGGGTAGTATCTCCCAATACCCCTTTAATATCTCTTTGGGTAATATCTCCCAATATCTCTTTAATATCTCTTTGGGTAATATCTCCCAATATCTCTTTAATATCTCTTTGGGTAATATCTCTCAATATCTCTTTAATATCTCTTATATATCTATTTGGGTAGTATCTCCCAATATCTCTTAAATATCTCTTTGGGTAATATCTCCCAATATTTCTTTAATGTCTCTTTGGGTAATATCTCCCAATATCTCTTTAATATCTCTTTGGGTAACATCTCCCAATATCTCTTATGTGATTCATGAGTTTAGGGTAATAATACTGTTCTCCATGATAATAATGTTCTCCATGATAATAATGTTTTCCATGATAATAATGTTCTCCATGATAATTATCCCTGTAATACCAGTATTTACACTATAACTTGTATTCAACTATTACATTTCAAACCTATGAATTTCACTCAACCTTTGTGTTGACTTTTTAGCATGTTTATCTCAGGGGTAATGAGAAGTTGCGGTACGGTGTTGGCATGGATCGCGAAGGTGGTTTGAACTGTTATCATTTTCAAACTTGATATTTTAGATTTTTGGGACCTGCATTTTGTAAAATTCTCTGATTTTAATGAAAGAGAACTAAATTTTTCTCTACAACGTTCTCTTTTAAAGTTGTTTTCTATGATTATGATTGTTGTATCCATGAAGTAATACCCCAGATTATCTTCCGCTGCTATATTGTAAAAATGGGGGTGTTACAAAAACCTTTTACCATTTAATCCTTGATGACTTTTTGAAGAAGCAATTTGACATTTTCTTCCCCTCAAACAATGACCCTTTTTTATTTAAAGAGTTGTAGTCGTTGTTTGAGTGGTCAAATGCCTTAAAAATCATTTTTTGATGAATTACGGAGATGATTATTTTATTTTTGAAAAATCAACACCATGAAAAATAAGATTTCTCTTATTTTAACACATAAGCGTACTGACACGTACACTTATGGATAACAGAAGGCATAAAGTAGACCATGCCCGAGAATAAATTCCCTTTGAGAGGTCAAGTTATCTTTTTGAAATACTTGTCTTTAAGATGATGATCGGGTTGCTATTTGAAATAATAGCAAGCTATATGTCATGTTTTCTATTCTAACTTTATTTACAGCTTTGTGCCATTGTTAAACGACATTTCTAAAGCCGTAAATATTATCGATGCTAAAGAACATGACATGAAAATATATTTTTGTCTTTTTCTGATTTTTTTTTTAATTTTGTATTTTGTTTTTATAAAAATTTTATAAGAAGTGAAAAATCTTTTTGTGTTTTTATGATTTTATATATACATATTATACAGAGGATAAGAATAGGTACCACCAGAATTCTTCGGCTTCATCTGCCAGTTCTTTCAGAGTCTCAGGAGTAAAGCTTCTCATCCTCAGCTTGTCGATAAGGAATTCTATTCTTTCTCGACATAAAGCCTTGGTAAAGATGTCCGCCAACTAGTATTCAGTTCTGACAAAGTAAAGCTCGACGACTCCATTCTCTACTTGCTCTTTAATAAAGTGATATCTGATGTCGATATGCTTTGACTGAGAATGTTGAACATTGTTGGAGCATAAGGCAATATTGCTTTTGTTATCATAGTATATTGGAATTTTATTGAATCCCAGGCCATAGTCGGTAAGTTGTGATCTCATCCAAAGTACTTGAGCACAACAGCCGGACAAGGCTATATATTCAGCTTCCGTACTAGATATTGCAGCGCTTTTCTGCCTTTTTGATGACCAGCTAACAAGTCTGTCTCCCAGCAGTTGCATACTTCCAGATGTACTACGTCTGGTATCTTGACAACCCGCGTGATCAGCATCTGTAAAAGCTGTTAGAGCAATAGCATAATCCTTCAAGTACCATAGTCCCTGATTGACGGTTCCTCTTAGGTATCAAAAGATTCTTTTTACATCATATAGGTGCTTTTTGGTAGGACGAGCCTGATATCGAGCACACATACAGACAGCATATACCAGGTCTGGTCTACTGGATGTTAAATACATAAGGGTGCCAACCATGCCACGATAATGTATAGGATCAACGGCTTTCCCTTGTGTATCCTCATCCGGTTTGGATTTCTCCACCATGGGAGTATCCACTGGGTCACAAGATTCCATTCCGTATTTCTTAAGTGATTTTAGAGCATATTTTGATTGGTTTAAAAAGATGGCTCTAGACTTGTGAATCTGTAATCCTATAAAATAATGATATTTGCCCATCAATTGACATCATAATTAGAACCACATTATCTCAGAAAACTTATCACATAGTTCAGTAGTAGTAGAAGCAAAAATTATATCATCAACATAGATTTGTACCAGGAGGATATCTTTGCCTTTTTTGTTGATGAACAATGTGGGATCAACCGTGCATTGATAATCCTGTGATTAACAGAACGGTGAAATAGTTTACCAGCGCGTGGAGCTTGTTTCAACCCATATAGAGCTTTCTTCAGTCTGTACATGTGATTAGGATTGTTTGGATCAATAAATCCATTCGGTTGGCTAACGTAGACTTTTTCATGCAGAATACCATTCAAGAATGCTGTTTTTACATCCATCTGGTATACGATCATATTCATATGAGCAGCAGACGTGAGAAATATCCGAACAGCTTCTAGTCTAGCCACAAGAGTAAAGGATTCTTCAAAATCAATTCCCTCTTCCTGACGGTATCCACGAGCTACCAATCTAGCCTTGTTTTTCAAGATTCCCCCCAATTCATCCAATTTGACCTTATATATCCATTTTAAAGTAATACCCATCACTTTATCTAGACGAGGAACGAGTTCCCAGACTTTAAGACGTTCGAATTCATGTAGCTCTTCTTGCATTGCCTCAATCCAGCATGACTGAGTTAGTGCATCTTTGTACGTCTTAGGTTCAACTGAAGTTAGGAAGGCATCATAGTAGCAGAACAGGGCTTGTTCGTGTAGTTGGAGTCTTGTGGAAACGGGTCTGGAAGGGTCACCAATTATGTTTTGTAACGGATGATCTTTTGTCCATTTACTGAGGTGTTCTGAGATTGGAGCGTCTGAGTGCACAGTAGTAGGAATAACATCCGATGATGAGGATTCTTCAAAAACAGTTTCTGGAATTGGAATGCCAAAATAAGGATTGTACTTTATGTGACGACTTCAGCTCTGTGACTTTCTTCAGCACAAAGAGGAATTGTTTGGGATTGTGATTGTGGAGTGGTTTGTGAGGTTACTGGTGAGGGTGATATTGATCAACAGGTGTTAAGATGGTGAAGCAGTGACTCACAAGAGTTGGAGCTTCTTTTACAGGAACTGGAGAGGCAACGCTAGTTGGAGGAGAGAAAAACTCATCAAACATTAGTTTTAACACAAGATCCCATTCATGCCTCGATGGTGGTACAAACGGTGCTGAAGGGGGAGGGTTTGGAAGGAGTCCTGAACTGGGTGTTGCAGGAGTCATACATTGAAGTCCGGGTCCTGAACCGAGTTGTTTAGAAGCCATTGCCGTCAGCTCATCAAAATCGACATGGATGGTTTTAATGATTTTTCAGGTACTTTGGTTGTAAATACAGTAAGCTTTCTTCTTGGGTGCATATCTAATGAAAATACTTATATCAGCTTTAGCTTGAAGTTTGCCCAAATTATCACTATCATTGTTTGGGTAGCAAAGTGCACCAAAAACGTGAAGGTAAGATAAATCAGGTTTTCTATCATGTAAGAGCTCATATGGTGTTTTTCCATGGCGTCGTCGTATAATGGATCAGTTTTGGGTGTAACATGCGGTAGCAATTGCCTCGGCCTATAAAAATAAAAGATCTTGTGCGAAGATTAACATTGTACGAGCGGCTTCAACAAGCGTACGATTTCGCCTTTCATCAACACCATTTTGTTGTGAAGTTCGCCCAAACGATGTTTCATGAGAGATGCCAACTTGTTCATAGTAGTCTCACAGGGTTTGATTAAAAAACTCAGTTCCGTTATCTATACGAATGTTCCTAACAGTTGCATTTAATCTTACTTGTATCATTTTCAAAAACTTAATTATAAAATCAGGAGCATAATCCTTTGATGCTAAAAACTTCACCCAAGTGAACCGAGAGTAATCATCTACAATGATGAGGATGTACTTTTTCCCATTTACACTTGCAACACGCATAGGACCGCAAAGATCCATGTGCAGAAGATATAGTTTTTTTTATTGGTGTCTTCAGATTTAGGTTTAGGTGATTGTTTCTTGCTTTTTCCCATGGCACATGCAGAACACAAATGGTCCTTTTCAAACTTAAGTCTGGGAAGACCACGTACAAGACCATTTCTAGCCAAATGATTAATAGCACCAAAATTCAAATGAGACAAACTTCTAAACCATGACTTAGTCTTTGTGGCTTTTGACAAGAGACATATTGGAGAAGATGCCATCATATCTCTAATGGACAGAGAATACAAGTTAGTTCCTCGAGATCCTAAGAGTAAATCAACACCTTCAAGATTACGAACAAAGCATGTGTGTTTTTAGAAAGCTACTTCAAGATCTGAGTCGCAGAATTGACCAACTAAGAATAGATTGTGTCTGAGTCCTTCCACATAATAAAACCTTGAAATTGTGACATTTCCTATCTGATAATCACCATATCCCATAATCTTGGCAACTTGGTCATTATCGAATTTGACATTACCGAGAAATTTATGAACGAAATTGGTGAGCTGAGAGCGATCTCCGGTCATGTGCTTGGAGCATCCAGAGTCTAAATACCACAAGACGATTTGGACAACATGCAGTTAATAAGAGAAGAAGAAGATGGAGCAACTGAAGTATCAGATCCCCGAGATGTACCGGATTCAATTCTGTTAGCAGTCATAGATTTTACAACTTTAGGTTTCCTATTTTAAACAGATTTAGGTACTTTAGGTCTCCTAGTATACACTCTAGTTACTACATGTGTTGGTGCTACTACTTCAAGAGGAATGGGCACCCTAAGAGGCACTTTATTAGTGGCGGTTATCCTAGTTAAAGGGCACGCATTTCTAACTAAGGTGAAAGTCCTTTCACTGGGTTTCCATTTATATTCAACAGAGTTAAATACGTTTCTAGTAGGTATTCATTCTTTTCTTTTTTTATTTTTCTTAGAGTCAGATTTAGCACGCACATTCATATTATTCACATGATCAATTAAACACATAGCATGATTAGCATCAAACAAACATTCATTACATACAAAACAAAGAGCCTTAGCACCTTTAACAAGATGCTTAACATGTTCATTACAGACATTTTTAGATTCAAAGTTCCTTTTATTCAAACTAGATTTAACTTTCCTAGATTAGACTTCTACTTTATTCTTCTCATTACTACTTGGTGTTCGTGAAATCCTATCATTCTTTGTATTTCCTGAAGGCTTTGATCTGCTGGCACTGGTAGAAGGGTTTACTCCTGTAGAAGACAATATAGGTCTGTTAGTTACTTTAGGAATGTTGCATGATGATGTGACAGTGTCAGCAAATCAAATTGTTTTCTTCTTGTTAATAGGCGTGACCGCAACTAATTTCTCACTAGGTTTGTGAATATTAGGGCAGGTATCTTTAACATAACCTAGCAACTCTTAAATTATCTTAACATACATACAGGCTGAGTAGGATGCACTATCTAAAGGGTTTCATGATTTAGCTTGTTCAACTACCTCCCTTAGAATAGCAGCTTGTTCCATAGTATGCATAAGGTAGTATTCATGAGCTTCCCTATTATTCTTAACCTTAAGAGCCAAAATTACTAGGTCAAGCTTATACATTCCTGGAGTAATAGTGGCAGCATTCGACATCTAGGCAGCATTAGCAACTATGTCCTTCCCTTTTAATTTTCTAAGATCATTTTTTAATGCTGTTATGACAAACACTTTTTCCTGAAGTTAAGCATTTAAATCAGAAATTTCAACAGACTTTTGATTTACTTGATTAACCAAAGATTCAGTTTGTTCTTTAACTCAAACTCGTGATGGTTTAATTGAATCATAAAGTTGTTTATACGTCTGTTTCAAATGCTCATTTTTAGCAATTAGTTTTGTCACCCTATGTTCCAATTCAATGTTGATAGTCTCAATTTCATCGAAGTCCTTTTTTACACATTTACTGGTAGAAGTTTCATTGACACGCTTAATGTGTGTTTTCAACTTCTTGATTGTCATGTCTTTTGCTTGAAGCTCAGCTTTCAAATTGTTTAATTCAAACAATTGATCAAATGAAGGTTCAGTTTGGTTCACAGATGTGTTATGCTTTTGAAAAATTTCTTTATTGAGTTGCATTGCAATTTCAAGAGAAATGCAGTGTTGTTTAAGTTTAGAAAATCTTTTTGAAAGTATATTATACTCATCTTTTTCAACCATGTTGTGTTGTTTGATAAGCTCAGCTTCAAGTTTTAGACACTTATTGCACATTTCCACATAATTCATAGAATCATTCATGATAACAGAAGAATTTACTTTTACAAAAGTATTCACATCCACAGAAGAATTCACAACAATATTCACAATATCTTGAGAAATGATTTGATCCAAGAGTTGATCATTTTCAATCAAAAATTGTTTCTTTTGAATTTCAAACACTGTTTGTCTATATGATACTGTTAAACAGCAGCGTCCATCTAGTTAAAAACTGTTTGAATGTCCATTACCTCGTTTAAAAGATCTTTATCAAAAACATTAAATATGTCTTTTAAAGTCTTTAAAAATGGTATTATTTCATTTTGAAAAATAGCTTTTGTGTGTTCGAACCCCCATTCCCCTTCTGTTAAAGCGTTGGGCATTATCCGCTTTTTCACCACATTGTCAAATTGGCCAAGATGGTATTTAAGCTTTTTAAGGCTTGTATTAACTAGGCTTACCTTAGGAAGTTCTTGAGGAGCCTCAATTTTGACAGGCGAAGAAGCAGATTGGTCAGTAATAGGGTGTGAAGCTTGTTCATCAAACATTTCTTGTTGTGGGGCAAAACGTTTACCAAAATCTTCAGACAATCGATTTAGCTCGGTATAATTAATTGGTTTAGTGCTAACTTTCTTTTCTAAGACCATTGGATCACTTTGTTTTAAAAGCATTTTGGATCGACTCTCTTCCTCAAGCATCAAAGTCTCTTTAGAATCAGCAATTAAAATCACATTGGTTTCCTTAGCAATAACATTACCGTCATAAAGCATTGGCCTAATCTGCTGAGCTTTCTTAAGATAAAAAGGATTTTGAAAACCATGAGCTTGTTTCAGGTTGTTATTATAGAAAACTTGTGGTTTCGTGAGCATATGCACAGTTTGCACGGATTGACCCATTTTACAAACAATGTTGTCCAGTTCTTTAACTTTCTTTTCCAAAGCAATTTCTGTATCAATATTCTTAGCTTCTTTTTCCTTGGATTCGTTTTTGAAAACATTAAATGTTTTTGTTAACAATTCCTTTTCCTTTGATTGTTCAGAAAAAGTTTGCTTAAGGTTGTTAATTTCTTTTTCAAAATCCGCAAACTGTGCATTTTTCTCTCGAATTATATCATCTATTATAAGCTTTTCTCGAGTACCTAAATCCACATTTTGTATTTCTTCTAGCAATTTTACCCGTTCTTTGTATCTTTCAAGCTCAACAGATAAGGTTTCTTTGGCAATTAGGTTGTCAATATTGACCTTGTTACAATTAGTTACTTGATTTGACAGTTGTTCAAACACAGATAATATCAAGGCATCTTGTTGTGCAAAAGAATTTATATCCTGAACAACTACATTTTGTGATTCAATCAGATACTAAGAGTACAGAATGATATTACTATCACTATATATCTCATTCTTTGGATGTTCTACAAAATGAGAAGGTTTAGAATACGGAATCTCTTGCACACTTTGATTTAGCATATCATTATTAGTGTTGTTAGAGATTGGTACCTCGAAGAGAACATTTGATTCGTAACTAGACAAATTGGCCATAAGAACTGCTTTGGCTGCAAAGATCTCATCACAGTCAAAATCATAAGCATCCAAATCATCTGCTTGATAAGCTACATTATGTGTAATGATGGACTGTGTAACTAGACCTTCTATAATACCAGGATCTGCCAAGAATTCCAATTCTTCCTCATTAAGAACTTTACCATTTCCTTGAGCTTCGACCAATAGAACGTTTTTCTTGAACCATGTAGCATCCCTTTTCCTCTTTGGCTTTGGATACTGTCTTGCCATATGACCTTCCCCTTGGCAGTTACAACACTTTACAACCCTTTGTTGACCTGAATAATTCTCTTCTGTTCCTAACGTATTAGCTCTTGTTCCTGAAGTACCAGCAGCATAAGAATTTTGTCTCCCCTGAAGTGGTTGAACAGTCACCCGTCCATCATAAATAGTTACTTGTTGTCTTAGGTTTGAAGAATTTCTTAGCTAATTGTTGGTAGACGGGAAATGAGATGTGACGATAGTAGACATAAATGACATCATTTTGTTAATGGCATCAATAGGGTCATCTCCTTACTTAAACACAAGAATTGTTAGATCAGAGTCTATTTGAGAAAATTCAGCAAGGTGTGTTTGTTGATTAACTGTGGAGACAGTATATTTAATTTGAGGAACAGATTATGGTTGTGGACAAGCCTCTTGATGAATAGTTAATGAGTAAGCATTTGGATATGGTGCTGATGGGTAAGTGATTGCATGTGGTGTGGATGGATAAGTAGTTGAGTAATGTTGTATGGAATGATTTAATCCATATTGAGGAGACTGAGATGGTGAAAACTGATGTTGTTGTTGAAACTAGAGATTGTTGTATGAAGACTGATAAGTGTTGAAGTGAGATGGTGTCATTTGATGATTTGCAACTAATGCAAGTGGATCTTGACCGCGTTTACGCATGAGATAGACTTCATTGGTATGGAGCTTATGTTGTTCAAGATATGCATGAAGATGATCAAAGTTGGTAGTATGCAAATCTTTAACAAGCTTGACATCAGTCACAAACTTACTCCATTCAGGTGGAAGACTGTTTAAGAACTTGGTATTAACTTGAAATTGCTCCATTTTCATTTTGTAAATGTTCATGTCATTGATAAGCTGAGTGAATCTCAAGTAATATTAATGAAGTGATTCCCCCATGATGTGAGTAAACTTATCAAATGCATCATACAGTTTACACTCTCTTTCTTGCTTAGTCAAAGAGGTACCTTGCATTAGAAGTTAAACTTTTTCCCATAGATCCTTGGCAACTCTATGATGATTAACAAGTGAATAGATATCAGATGGTAGACCTTGAAGAATGATATTAGTTGCCTTGAGATCACAACCAGCTTGGATATTTTCCAGTAGCAGACAATTTAGCATATTTCTTTGTCCTGGTCACCCCATTTTCTTCAATAGTAGGCCAAATGAGAGGACCGTGTTCGACTGATTCAAGTATCATTCTTCCGTTCTCTCTATTCTTCATGTATAGCTCCATTATACTTTTCCAAGAATCATACAGGTCTTTGTCCAACATTGGTGGACGATTGTCAGCACTAGAGAAGTATCATGTATTCAGCAAGCGTAGTCATTGTTACTTTGATGTTACTAGATTACTTGTGGATCGAATGGTGATTGAAAGTAATTGTGTTTTTAGTAAGTTATCTTTTGAGTGTTGTAAGTCTTGAAACTACATGGGATTTTACAACTCTTGATAAAACCGGGAAGACAATTGAATGTTTCATGAGATTTTACAAATCAAAGAGATAAACCGTATAATTTACTTTAGCAAATTTGAGTTTTTAACTTAAGTTCAAGTGAATTAATTTTCCTTTTGAGTTTGTTAATTCGCCTTGTAAAGGGAAATTGTTAAATCGCCTTCTAAAGGAAAACTGTTAAATCGCCTTTGCTTGGATAGTTGTTAAATCGCCTTTGCTTGGAAGATTGTTAAATCGCCTTGTAAAGGATCTTGCTAAATAGCCTTCCACTGCAAATTGCTAATTCGTCTTGCACTGAAGGTTGCTAAATCGCCTTGAACTAGAAAGTTGATAACTCACCTTGCAAAGAAAGATGATAAATCGCCTTGTACAAAGAACTTGTTAATTCACCTTCAACTACAGATTGCTAACTCGCCTTTTACAAGTACGAAACTCAAATTTTTCAAAACACAAAAATACATACTTTTGATCGTTTTTTTCTAAAATTTCTTGTACAACTAGTATTACTAAGCCTATAGGTACCTTAAAAATGCAAACTTTATGGTTTTTAAGCTAAAAAA
>BQNB010058481.1:6455-37746 GCA_026074375.1 Tanacetum coccineum | reverse complement strand
CAGGTCTTCAACACGCTCCAAATGATCTCAGCCTTTAATTCCTCTAATCATTGGATGCCCATTCTTAGCCGTTAGATTGAAATTAAGCACACGGATTGCCATGCTGGCAATCCCACTTCTTTGGCCTTTTGTGTTTCTTTTTTCATTGAATTCAGTGTAATTTTCCACTTATGGGCGTGTTTCATTGGAGACGCATGTCATTCTCATTTGTAAACTTGACCAATCAATGTGAATGTGTTGTCTAAATTTAATCATGCTAAGCGTAAAAATAAAATAAGAAAAGTATGGAAACCTACTGGTAAGATGTTCTCTAGAACCATTCACCATTTGCCACTATACATTACAACACCCCTTATTCAAATCCTAAGCCCTTCATCACATCACCAATGCTTGTCCTCTATTAGGTACCAAACATACACATATATATTGTTTTTACATCAACGTCACCAAACCAAATCTAGACATTTCTAAGATATTTTGTTTGAAGATTAGAGACAAGATGAAGAAGATCTTGAGACATAGAAGCTTGCCACAAGATGGAAGATAGATCCAAGCTTCAAGAGATTTTGGTGAGCTTGTCTATAGAAGACCTTTTGGTGTCGTCACGACAATGTCATGAAGGATCTACAAGAAGCATTAGAGTAGAGTATAATATAGGAGAAGATCAGTGGTAACTAGATCTAGAGAGAGGAAAAATGTTAGAAAGGATAAATGCCTAGAACAAGTGAGAAGTAGACATAGAAGATAAGTTGTATACTGATTTTTTAGAAAGAAAATTGTATTAAGAAGTGTGTGTAATCAAGAGAAATGAGTTGGTATTTATAGCCAAACATTTTACTGTTTGCCGAAACTACCGGTGCTGTTTCCCAAAGGCACCGGTATGTAAAGTTGAGAGCACCGGCAAACAGAACTCAAAAATAAGCTTTCACTTTTTAACATTTAAACTAATATAATAATAAAGAGAATCTTTTGATCAGATTTTATGAGTGGGAAGGAAGTTTTACAAGGAAATATTTTTTGTGAAAAAATGTTTTGTATTTAGGGTAAAGTTTATGAAAAAGGTGTTTAAGATCATTTTTAGAAAATCGCAAGATAGGTTTTGTGAATGAGAAGAATGTTGTTTTTATAAAGTGTTTTTGTGTGTTAGAAAACTATTGGCTTAGTAACGTTTAGAGTTTGTTGGTTGATAAGTTTATGTTTTGTTACCGACAAAACAAAGTGAGATCGTAAAATATAAAGATAAACGTTTTTACGGTTTACTTTGTATTAATAATCTCCCCCTTTTTGTTGATGACAAAACATAAATCTATAAAGTAAAAACCAAAAAAGTCTAAGCGTTTCTAAATTGGAATTTTTACTTTCTTCTCCCCTTTTTGTCGAAACAAAAAGAGCGTCGAAGAAAAACTAACACACACACAAAAAATGACGAAAGGGAAATTAAAATGTGAGCTCCCCCTTGACGAGAGCTCCCCCTAAAATGATATGCTATAGAGAGAGAGAGGTTAGTCAATAAACAATAATTGTGATTGGTTGACTTTTAGTGAGTCAAACATGTTGCTCCCCCTTAATAGGTGCATTCTTGGACAAAGTACCTGCACTTGATAGTGTACTCAAAGAAGATTTAGTAATAATATGAAAAAGAGAATAGAAATGGAATATTTTAGAGTGTCTGGTGCTTGTCGGTGTTGTCCATAACAGCACCGGCTGACCTGAAGAAAGTCAGCACAGACCAAGAATTTTGGCGGGAGCCAAACTTATTCAAATTTTGATCACATTCACAGAATTCACATGTAACGGAAGAACATACAAGAAAGAATATAATAAGAACAATCAAGCATAACATCCATCATAAGATATTAAAATCATGAAATTTGAAATTATAAGAATTCCAAAAACATGAAGTAAAAAAGAAAATTGACTTAGTGCCAATCTAAAACTAAAATCATGCTTTTGGCAATCCCTTAATATGTCTAAACCTTAATCATTCTTAGACCTAGTGATCGTCCCTAGGCAACCGGTTTGAAATGTGGTTACGGCGATCCAAAAGATGATTTAGCATAAACCTAGTTTCGGTTTAAAAATTATTTATGATGCGCTCGGTCTTTTGACAATGTGGGCAAGTGTGATCAAGGGGTTGTGGTGGTTGTTCAAGCCAAAGAATTTGGTCAAGAGGTCCAAAAACATTTGGTGGTGGGAATGATGGACCATAAGGGGGTGTTTGGATAGAAGTAGAAATTGGATAGAAAGGTGGTGGCATTTGGATGTGAGTGATGGAGGTAGGGGAATGAGACTATCTTGCACATATTGTGCATTGTTGATAGCCTCTTGAATGTTTTGGTGGTAGGCTTGGAGATTGTAAATCTCTTGTTGGATAATTTCCCTTTCCACGGAAGGGTTGGGTTGAGTATTGACTTGGTGAGAGTTTGGGTTGAGTGAAGGAATAGTTGGCTCAACGGGAGCTTCATTTTGAGATGGTTGAGGAAGGTTTTGTGTTAGAGAGTGGGGAGATGGGTTCGTTGGTCGTGGTGGAGCATTATTCAAGGAAGAAAGAAAGGGATGAGGGTCATTGGGGGTGTTTGGTGGAGTGGTGAAGACAAGGGCTCTTGGAGCCAAAGGTGATGCAAAAGGCTCTACCATGTTCGGCATAGGTGGTGGAATTGTGAGTGCAAGGGTGGTGTCGATTGTGGCATGGTGTTGTTGTGGTGAGGCCTCATTGGAAGTGAGATCAATGTAGGTGACTTGGTGACTTTAGAAGCCTTTTTGGGTGGATTTGAGTAGAGGAGCAAGCACTTGAGGCCATTGTTGAATAGGATGTATAGAGAGGATTTGCAGTCAAACAAAGCAAAACCTTGAGGCCATTTTGAGTAGAGGAGCAAGCACTTGAGGCCATTATAATTAAAATGCATGCAAAACATTAAATGCCTAAACTACTACCTTTTCACTAAACATAATCATTATAACCCATTTTAAGGTCAAACAAGGCAAAATCAACTATCTAGCAGTAATGAGGCAAGTCTAATGAACATGTTTATGGCTTTGGATTGAAAAGTTGGAACCTCAAAAATAGAAAAAATCCTACTATAGAATCGGCCGGCCGGTGCCTTTGGCCAAACAGCACCGGCTTGCTGCAAAGAGCATCGACCAGTGCAGATGATGAACTAAATTGGCCAAGTTTTGATACTCTTAACCTAGACACTAGAGTGAATATGCAGGAAGCTAATGTTCTCAATTCTAAGAAAGATTAAGGAGAGTTAAGCCTATTCCTATTTTGCTAGGCTTAGAATTAAGAGCTAGCCAAACACTCCTTAAACAAAAACTAGGATTTTGCACAAGCTATTTCATAGCACATTTGCACATACAAAGACATGTAGAAACCATAATAGAGGTAGAATGATGCAAGGGATATCCAAAGATAATCATAAGTTATTACATATGAAAATATCCAAACGTCCTCTCAATACTAATAAGGACATAAATGATCCAAACATAATTATTCAAAACATTATACCAAATCATACATAATCCAAATCATAAAATGTTTTTCCAGACATCACTCCTTACTTTTTCTTGCAAAGAAAATGGAAAAGACACTTGAACAATCCCTTGGTTTGCTTGAATTCTGGCGACTCTCCTCCTTCGATGGGTGGAAGTTGGTTGAGATAGTCAATGGGGTCGAGGGTGTAGCTGTCAATGGGATCACCTCTTGGGTTGGAACTAGTTCCTTGATTTGGAGGTGATTGGGAGGACCCGAAAGAGTTAGAAGGAGTTAGAGGTGGAAGACGTGGCCTTTTTCCCTTAGACTTGATGCGGTTTTTCCTTTTGTTTGAAAGAGGAATCATCACATGATCCACAAGATTAAACACGTTTGGCAAAGGATATGGGTGATTGGTTTGAACATGTTTGAAGAGTCGAGTGAGGATCATGGCATATGGAAGAGTCATTTGACTACTTTGAGTCACGCTCATCATTTGGTAGACGATGTAGTAGGCGAGTGATTCGTGGTTAGTATACACTTAAAATAACTCAAATGCAAATCTCAACCAAATGCCCTTAACCAAGGGAAAAGGTCAAAAGCGAAATGACATTTTCAATGAGGAATAGGGTAACCATTTGTTTGAAGGTATCCTGAACCTTGTTAAGGCATTTGAAATGGTTCGAGGGTTTCATTGTCACCTTTGATTTTTTGGAGAATTGGTTCGGGTCTCTCTTTGAATAAGGCGTCGCGAACCAAGGATGGGGATAAAGATTGGGATGAGGATCAAGGCTTCTTTGAAGGGATGAGATAACAACTCGTGAGATTATAGACATACACCCTCAACAAGGATTCTAAGGATATAGCAAAATTCTCAGAGTGAGAAATGGTTTTGACATTTGTCAATAGTAAACCAGCACGCAAATTGGTTCCGATTCAAGGTTTTTGAATGAGACAGAAACACCTAAAGAATTGAATGACGAGGGATGGGAAAATTTTTGCTCTCAATATCAAGTAGACAATCGCAAATCATAATGGCCCCAAAAGTGGGGCGAATATTTAGGTTCATTTCGAGGAAGTCGGTGGACACAACACGACCTTCGTGAAAATATGACGATACACAAGGTGATTTATAGATGCCCCTTTTCGTAACCGATGACGCCCACCGTGTTGTGGTACAAAGGAATTAAGATGGCGGTGTCATGGTGGTCAACATCACGAGCGTTAGGCATGGTGCACCTATCGAAAACGAAAATATATGGTTTTTAGGAAAATTTTATTTAAGAAATTTATAAGTTTTTACGGGTATTAACAATTCGGCTTAGTTTGATTTAAAAACGTGCATGGATTGTTTTCTTAGTCTCGACCCGAATTAAAAACCAATTGTAGTTATCCTACATATCTAATCAGTTGATTTAAGTGATTGTATCAATTATAGGGTTCTATGAGAAAAAATTGAGAAACACAACTGAATTGAGTAGGAATAGATAATAAGAAAATAAGTGTTGATTGCTACTTACAATGTAACACTCATTTGATAGAAAGAAGAAGGGTATGTCAAAAGGACTTCAACAAATCGTCAATGGTGTTTATTGGGAGTATAAAATTTTCAAACAATGAGAAGATAGAAAAGAAGAACAAGACGTTTTGTTCTGCGGTTGGCCGGTTCTTCTGGTGCTGTTCTTAAGATGGCACCGGCTTGGAAAATGAAAGGCACCAGAAGAGGACACGGTTATGAAATAAAAAGAAAAAATAATTTTTTTTTATTTCATAAGTGTTGTGATCCCTTTTATTTATTACCCTCCTTTTTTATAAGTACTGATAAATATTGTATGACTTGCTGTATTAAATTTTCTTTGAGCGCGACGAGACGATAATTTCTAGACGATGAAAGAAAAAAATATGACTAATAGAAATTAACATTCCATATATAAAGATTCAATGTACAATGCGATACATAGTCCGGGAATTTGATCATGGGATAAAGGAGCATTGCGAGCGAGATGATGATCACGATCAAGACGTGACTAAGGATTTTCATTACGGCTTCCATGGTGCGAACCGGTTAGAGATTTGGAGGAGAAAATGGAAAGTTGTGAGTGAAATTTGAAATGGTGAGTGAGTGGAAGAGGAGAGTGGTGGGTGAGTTTTATGATTTGAAAAGGGCCGTTTGATTATGGGGAAAGGTGAGGATAGTTTTGAAATTTGAATAAATGGTTATTTAATATCCCAAAAATTTGTAACAGCAATCGAGCACATGAGTTAGGAGGCCAATGATTCAAGAGGGAGCAATAACCGGCAAGATATTATTTATTGCGAAAATATATTATATATACATATATAATTATATATATATAATAATATATATATAATGTAATATATAGGTATAATATATATATATATAAATATATCTACATAATATTAATACATATATATATTTACATATATAGACAATATATATCATATATATCTATAAGGTATATACATATATATATAATATAAATATATTATTTAATAATTATATTTATATATATAAACAATATCTATTATATTTTTTTACGTATATACAAATACCTTTCACGTTTCACAATGAATATATATCACATAAAAAAATCACATAGACAAGATTTAAGAAAGAATTTGTGTACCCCCTTTTTTTTATGCACCGATGAAATGAAGACAAGCAAGTGGATAATAAAGCACGAGATTCTCTTATTTATGGAAAATGAATACAGAGAAAAAGTGATGAAAAAAAAGTTGAGACGAGAGAATTTTTTTTTGATACCATGGCTTGACATATTTGAGATCTTATCAAATCGGATCATGAATCATCTAGATCATAGGTCCCTTTTAAAAGAGATACGTCACTATACATAAAGTTGTAAACGTATTTGGCTAAAACTTTTCGCTCCGCAACTTAATATGTAATAGCGATTACTAGAGTGATACGCCATGAAGGATCGTTTTGAGAAGAAACCCGATTACCTAGAACATAGTTTTTTTTGACACAAAAATAAAGTTTAGAAAAGTTGAGATCCCAATTTGGTCTATCCCAAAATTAAATAATAAAACATTTGATTTGAGGCCCAAAATGCATAAGCCCAACATACACTCAGAACAGCCTGTGCTGTCGGTCAAAACCTCACTCAGCCGGTGTCTCTTGGACAAATGGCACCGTGGTTCCTGCTACCTGGATATCAGCACGATTTTAGTGAGCAACATATCTCCATTAGATCCATTTTAGCCTAAGCTTTACAAGAACAACAAAACATGTATAAGAAGGAATATTTATGCGTAATGCAATATTTTTTTTTAAATTATGTTTTGGATTTTGAATATTTCGAAAAATACAGTATATTTTTGAAATCTTCGAGAACACGCTCCCGATAACCAAATGTGAAAAATAGAAAGGGGGGGGTGGGGTGAAAAGTTTTCAATTGAAATCTTAACTTTTATTTTCTTTTAATTTATTTCCACAAGAAGTGATTTAGTTATTGGTTTGATGTGATGTGATGTTTTTTAAAGATGAGAATAATGCGATCCATAATGTAAAGGATATATACACGATTAGGTTATATGGTTCGCTACAAGGACATCTTCCTTGCCCTAAAAATCACGACTCCACTCCCCTAGTCACTTACTCGAGAGTTTCGAATACGACTAATGCACCAAATCACCTTAATCGTGAAGAAAGTCCACACATCGTTACTTATTACATTTCACGATGCTAAGTTAAACACCGGGTTCCACATATTAGAACCATTCACCATTCACTATTCACCACTACACATCACAACACCCTTTTTCAATCCCTAAACCCTATCGTCACATTACCGATGCTTGTCCTTTACTATACCGAAACATACACACATATATACATTGTTTATACACCAACATCACCAAACCAAATCTAGACATTTCTAAGATATTTTGTTTGAAGATTAGAGACAAGATGAAGAAGATCTTGAGACATAGAAGCTTGCCACAAGATGGAAGATATCCAAGCTTCAAGAGATTTTAGTGAGCTTGTCCATAGAAGACCTTTTAGCGTCGACATGACAACATCATGAAGGATCTACAAGAAACATTAAAGTAGAGTAGAATATAGGAGAAGATTAGTGGTAACCAGATCTAGAGAGAAGAAAAATGTTAGAAGAATACTTAAACAAGTAGAAGGATTGGTATTAATAGCCAAACTTTTACTGTGTGTCGGACCTCTATGCCGTTGCGTTTATCCCAAAAAACCCAGAAATGTAAGTTAAGAGCACTGGCAAACAGTACTCAAAAATAAGCTTTGTCTTTTTTTAACATTTAAACTAATATAATAATAAAGAGAATCTTTTGATCAGATTTTTAGTTAGTGTGGAGGAAGTCTTAAATGAAGAAATATTTTTGTGAAAAAAAAATATTTTGTGTTTAAGGGTAAAGATTTTATAAAGAAAGGTCTTAGGGGATCATTTTTAGAAAATAGCAGAGATAGGTAGAGAAAAATGTTGGTTTTTATAAAGTGTTTTTGGGTTTTGGTGTTAGAACACTATTGGCTTAGTAAACGTTAGAGTTTGTTGTTGGATAAGTTTATGTTTTGTTATCGACAAAACAAAGTGAGATCGTAAAATATAAAGATAAACGTTTTTACAGTTACTTTGTATTAACAATCTCCCCCTTTTTGTTGATGACAAAACATAAATTTATAAAGTAAAAACCAACAAAGTCTAAGCGTTTTTAAATTGGAGTTTTTACTTTCTTCTCCCCCTTTTTTTGTCGAAACAAAAAGAGCGTCGAAGAAAAACATCACACACACGAAAGAATGACCGAAAGGGAAACTAAAATGTGAGCTCCCCCTTGACGAGAGCTCCCACTAAAATTAAGTCAAAGTAAAATGATATGCTACAAATATAAAGTAGGTTAGTCAATAAACAATAATTGTTTATTGGTTAACTTTGTGAGAGTCAAATATGTTGCTACCCCCTTAATGGTAGCATCTTGGACAAAGTACCGTGCACTTGATAGTGTACCTCAAAGAAGATTGAGTAAGTAAATGAAAAAGAGAGGAGAATTTGATTATTCAGAGTGGGAGGGGGGGGGGGGGGGGGGGGGGTGTGGCTCTGAGGGGGGGGGGGGGGGGGGGGGGGGGGGGGGGGTGGTTGGGGGGGGGGGGGGGGGGGTGGGGGGGGGGGGGGGGGGGGGTGGGCCCCCGCCCGAGTGCTTGCCGGTGCTGTCCATAAATGGCACCTGTTTGTTAACGGGACATCACCGGCTGTATGTCACCTATGACTACGATTCTGCAGAGTCAAACACAGACCAAGAATTTGGCGTGAGCCAAGCTTATTCAAATTTAAAATCATCATCCCATATAATTCACATGTAATGGAAGAACACAAGAAAGAATAAGAACAATCAAGCATAACATCCATCATAAGATATCATAATCATGAAATTTAAAATTATAAGAATTACAAAAACATGAAGTAAAAAGAAAATTGACTTAGTGTCAATCTAAAACTAAAATCATGCTTTGGCAATCCCTTAATATGTCTAAACCTTAATCATTCTTAGACCTAGTGATCGTCCCTAGGCAACCGGTTTGAAATGTGGTTAAGGCGATCCAAAATATGATTTAGCATAAACCTAGTTTCGGTTTGAAAATTATTTATGATGTACTCGGTCTTTTGGCAATGTGGGCAAGTGTGATCAAGAGGTTGTGGTGGTTGTTCAAGCCAAAGACTTTGGTCAAGAGGTCCAAAAACATTAGGTGGTGGGAATGATGGACCATAAGGGGGTGTTTGGATAGGAGTAGAAATTGGATAGAAAGGTGGTGGTATTTGGATGTGAGTGATGGAGGTAGGGGGAATGAGACTATCTTGCACATGTTGTGCATTGTGGATAGCCTCTTGAATGTTTTGGTGGAAGGCTTGGAGATTGTGAACCTCTTGTTGGATAATTTTCCTTTCCACGGAAGGGTTGGGTTGAGCATTGACTTGGTGAGAGTTTGGGTTGAGTGAAGGAATAGTTGGCTCAATGGGAGCTTCATTTTGAGATGGTTGAGGAAGGTTTTGTGTTAGAGAGTAGGGAAATGGGTTCGTTGGTCGTGGTGGAGCATCATTCAAAGAAGAAAGAAAGGGATGAGGGTCATTGGGGGTGTTTGGTGGAGTGGTGAAGACAAGGGCTCTTGGAGCCAAAGGTGATGCAAAAGGCTCTACCATGTTCGGTATAGGTGGTGGAATTATGAGAGCAAGGGTGGTGTCGATTGTGGCATGGTGTTGTTGTGGTGAGGCCTCATTGGAAGTAAGGTTAATGTAGGTGACTTTAGGAACCTTTTTGGGTGGATTTTGAGTAGAGGAGCAAGCACTTGAGGCCATTGTTGAATAGGATGTATAGAGAGGATTTGCAGTTTGTGAGAGGTGAGGAAGATGATTTTCAAACCCCTAATTTATAATTAAAATGCATGCAAAACATTAAATGCCTAAACCACTACCTTTTCACTAAACATAATCATTATAACCCATTTTAAGGTCAAACAAGGCAAAACCAACTACCTAGCAGTAATGAGGCAAGTCTAATGAGCATGTTTATGGCTTTGGTTTGAAAAGTTGGAACCTCAAAAATGGCAAAAAGCCTACTGTAGAACCGGCTGGCCGGTGCCTTTGGCCAAACAGCACCGGCTTGCTGCAAAGAGCACCGGCCAGTGCAGATGATGAACTAAATTGGCCAAGTTTTGATACTCTTAACCTAGACACTAGAGTGAATATGCAGGAAGCTAATGTTCTCAATTCTAAGAAAGATTAGGGAGAGTTAAGCCTATTCCTATTTTGCTAGACCTAGAAATAAGAGCTAGCCAAACGCCCCTTAAACGAAAACTAGGATTTTGCACAAGCCATTTCATAGCACATTTGCACATACAAAGACATGTAGAAACCATAATAGAGGTAGAATGATGCAAGGGATATCCAAAGATAATCATAAGTTATTACATATGAAAATATCCAAACGTCCTCTCAATACTAATGAGGACGGAAATGATCCAAACATAATTATTCAAAACATTGTACCAAATCATACATAATCCAAAGTAGTTTTAGGAACATACCAAATCATAAAATGTTTTTCCGGACATCACTCCTTACTTTTTCTTGCAAAGGAAATGGAAGAGACACTTGAACAATCCCTTGGTTTGCTTGAATTCTAGCGACTCTCCTCCTTCGATGGGTGGAAGTTGGTTGAGATGGTTAATGGGGTCGAGGGTTTAGTTTTCAATAGGATCACCTCTTGGGTTGGAACTAGTTCCTTGATTTGGAGGTGATTGGGAGAACCCTAAAGAGTTAGAAGGAGTTAGAGATGGAAGATGTGGCCTTTTTCGCTTAGACTTGATGCGGTTTTTCTTTTTGTTTGAAAGGGGAATCATCACATGATCCACAAGATTAAACACATTTAGCAAAGGATATGGGTGATTGGTTTGAACATGTTTGAAGAGTCGAGTGAGGAGCATGGCATATGGAAGAGTCATTTGACTACTTTGAGTCACGCTCATCATTCGGTGGACGATGTAGTAGGCGAGGTTGAAGGGTTTGCCGATGGAGAGACAATAAAGCATGTAGCAAAGAGACACATTTAGATGATCTTTGTGACCGATGAGACAAATGACATTTTCATTGAGAATGAGGTACCATTTGTTGAACGTATCCTTGAACTCGGTGTTAAGCATTTGAAATGGGTTGAGGGTTTCATTGTCACCTTTGATTTTTCGGAGAATTGGTTCGGGTCTTTCTTTGAATAAGGCGTCGCGAACCAAGGATGGGTCCTCGATAGGATGGGGATAAAGATTGGGATGAGGATCAAGGCTTCTTTGAAGGGACGAGATAGACCACTCGTGAGAGTATAGACATACACCCTCATAAGGGATTCTAAGGATTTAAGCAAAATTCTCAAGAGTGAGAATGGTTTCGACATTGTCAATAGTAAACCTCACGCAAATGGTTCCGTTATGGTTTCGAATGAGACGGAAACTCCTATAGAATTGAAGGACGAAGACGGGGAAAATTTGCTCGTCAATGTCAAGTAGACAATCAAACCCTATGGCCCCAAAAGTGGGGCAAAGATTAGGTTCATCTTCAAGGAAGTCAGGGAGCACAACACGACCTTCGTGAAATAGACGATACACAAGGGATTTGTAGATGTCCCTTTTGTTACCGGTGAACCCACCGGTGCGGTGGTACAAAGGAATGTAGATGGCGGTGTCATGGTGGTCAACATCACGAGCGTTAGGCATGGTGCACCTATCGAAAATAGAAAAAAATAGAGGGTTTTAGAAAATTTTATTTAAGAAATTTATAAGTTTTTACGGGTATTAACAATTCGGCTTAGTTTGATTTAAAAACATGCATGGATTGTTTTCTTAGTCTCGACCCGAATTAAAAACCAATTGTAGTTATCCTACATATCTAATCAGTTGATTTAAGTGATTGTTGCATTTTAGGGTTCATGAAGAAAAATTGAGAAACATAAACTGATTGATTAGGATAGATAGTAAGAAAATAAGTGTTGATTACTACTTACAATGTAACACTTTGATAGAAGGAAGAAGGGATGGTCAAAGGACTTCAAAAAATCGTCAATGGTGTTTATTGGGAGTATAAAATTTTCAAACAGTGAGAAGATAGAAAAGAAGAACAAGACGTTTTGTTCTGCAGTTGGCCGGTTCTTCCGGTGCTGTTCATTAAATGGCACCGGCTTGCAAAATGAAAGGCACCGGAAGAGGACACAGTTGAAAGAAAGAAAATATTTTTTTTTATTATTTCTTTAAGTGTTGTGATCCCTTTTATTTATTACCCCCTTTTTTTGATAAGTAAGTGGATTAAGATGTGTAAGACTTGCGGTATTAAATTTTCTTTGAGCGCGACGAGACGATAATTTCTAGACGATGAAAGAAAAAAAATATGACTAATAGAAATTAACATTCCATATATATAAAGATTCGATGTACAATGCGATACATAGAATAGGAAATACAATGGTAATATATAACGCGAGAATGAAAAACACGTCACGGTCCGGGAATTTGATCATGGGATAAAGGAGCATTGCGAGCGAGATGATGATCACGATCAAGACGGGACTAAGGATTTTCATTACGGCTTCCATGGTGCGAACCGGTTAGAGATTTGGAGGAGAAAATGGAAAGTTGTGAGTGAAATTTGAAATGGTGAGTGAGTGGAAGAGGAGAGTGGTGGGTGAGTTTTATGATTTGAAAAGGTGGCCGTTTGATTTTGGGGACAGGTGAGGATAGTTTGAAACTCATCTGATTTTAAAAGGTTTTTTACAGCAATGTATTTGTGTCTGAGTATTAGGCACGAGTTAGGAGGGGGGGGGGAGACAATGATTCAAGAGGAAGCAATATCCGGTAAGAACTATTATTTTGTGGCGAATATATATATATATATATATATATATATATATATATATATATATATATATATATATATATACATATTTATTATATTTTTTTACGTATATACAAATACCTTTCACGTTTCACATTGAATATATATCACATATTCAAAAAATCACATAGACAAGATTTAAGAAAGAATTTGTGTACCCCCCTTTTTTGTGCACCGATGAAATGAAGACAAGCAAGTGGATAATATGCACGAGATCCCTTTATTTATGAAAATGAATAGCAGAGAAAAGTATAAAAAAAATTGAGACGAGATTTTTTTTGATACCATGGCTTGACATATTTGAGATCTTATCAAATCGGATCATGAATCATCTAGATCATAGGTCCCTTTTAAAAGAGATACGTCACTATACATAAAGTTGTAAACGTACTTGGCCTAAACCTTTCCGCAGCTTAATATGTATAGATCTAGAGTGATTGGCCATGAAGGTCGTTTTGAGAAGATACCCGATGTCAAGAACATAGTTTTTTTTTGACACAAAAATAAGTTTAGAAAAGGTTGAGATCCAATTTGGTCTAGCCCAAAATTAAGATTATAAAACATTTGACTGAGGCCCAAAAATGCATAAGCCCAACATACACATCAGACAGCCGGTGCTGTCGACAAACCTCAGCCGGTGCTCTTGGACAATAGCACCGGTGGTTCCGGCGACCTGGATCAGCTACGAATTTGAGTAGCAACATATCTTCCATTAGATCCATTTTACCTAAGCTTTACAAGAACAACAGACATGTATAGAGGAATATTTATGCATATGCAATATGTTTTTTTTAATTTGTTTGGATTTTGAAGATTCAAAAAATACAGTATATTTTGAAATCTTCGGTAACCTGCTCTGATACCAATTGTGAAAACTAGAAGGGGGGTTGAATAGTTTTCAAATTAAAATCTTAACTTTTATTTTCTTTTATTTATTTTCACAAAAGTGTATTCAGTTTTGTTTGATGTGATGTGATATATTCACCGATTACTGTTCATCGACAAAAAAAATTATTGTTCTTTGAGTTATTGTTCATGGCAACGGACGACAACGATCAGGACGCGAAATACGCACTATCTAAGCTTTTGTAAATGGGTACGGTGAAAGACTATCAACGGGAGTTTGAGATGCTTATAAAACGAGTAACGATCCTTGAATATTTACTTAAGTCATTTTATATCTCTGGACTTAAACTGGATCTACAATGTTTACTCTTTAGGTCAAACCCTAAAACTCTAGACAAAGCTTTTTCATTGGCCCGTACAACGGAAACACGCTTCACGAACCTAGACATTTGGGAATTTTTGAGGTTAAATCCTTCAACTTTGGGAGAAGACTTCTTTAAAGCTCATATCACCGAGGCTCGTTTTGAGATAATTGCAAAGGAACAGAAAGAGCACATCGTTGAATAGAAAATAGATGTCATTCTACCATTACAGGGTGAATTTGCTTCACCTAAGGCTAAAGGGTCCTTAAATGCTGATGAGTATATTGTTTATATTTGTGACAGCATATTGATACGAAACATTGTTTTTTTATTTTATGTTTTTTTCTTATTATTTTTTTATATTTTTTTTTATTTTTTTTTATTTTTCTTTTATTTTTCTTTTTTATTTTTTTTCTTATTTTTTTTTTTTTTTTCTTTTTTTCCCTTTTTATTTTGTACTATTCTCTTTTTTTTGATTGTCGGTCTAGTTTCTAATTTAAATTCAGTCAGTTGTTACATTTGTTCGCTTTGCAAGTTTGTGCTGATCTAATATAACTGATTTACTACTCTCAGTATGATATACATATTGATCAATTTGGTAATGTTTGGGTAAAAGTCATTAGTACTCTATGTACTCACATGTATAACTCATTATGCTTTCTGATTTCTTAAATCACTCATTATACACTATCTTCAAGGGTAATTTGGTATTTCATTTCATTTTCATATTCTACAATCTCAAATCTTGCCTAATGCCATTAAATTCCGGATTAAAACCTAGTTTTACAGACCCAAACTATTTTTTTTTGCATTGTCAAGATTATTTAACACAAATCAAAACGAGTCCTTTTTAAGATAAAATAAGCTCGGTAAGCCTAATAACAAACACCCGCTTACACACTTTCAGGTTTACAATATTAAGCCATATATCCTCAAAACACAACATAAAAAACATCAAAACCAACAATAAGACGAAACTTATTTATTTTTCCCTCCCAGCATCACCATAAACTCACACACAAACACACTTTAATCAAACCTTAACAACCATCAACAATGAGGCGATTCTGGAGCAGAGGAACCACCAACGACGCATCACCACAGTCACCGGCGTCCACGTCATCCGCATCACCGTCACCTATCTCGACACCTCTCACCAAAATTTTAGATCCTTATAATCAGTTTTATCTGGGTTTGTTCATTTGCATATGAACAAAATCAGTTAAGGGGTTTATGATGTTTGGATATAAACATAGTTATTTTATTATGATGAATATGGAAACTTGTGATAATGTAAATTGAAATGTATGATTATCATTTGTGATTATGTGTTTTCAAATATTTAGTGGTGTTGATGGCCGGAAGTGATGGTGGTTTTGATGGCTGGAGGTGGTTGGTGAAGCAAACAAAGGGTATTTTTGTCTTTTAATGTAAAAAGAAGAATTGATTAAGCATAATGAGTTGAAAATGTGATGTATTTAAAAGTTCACAATGCATAATAAGTCGAAAATGTGAGTACATAGAGTATTAATGGCTTTTACCCGGTAATGTTTATACCTTTAAGTTGTGCATATGTAAAATGGTCTGTTTGATTTTCCAAAAAAAATCCTTTGTTTCAATCACGAATAGCAACTAACAAATAAAGCCCTCATATTTCATAATCAGCCAGAGTCGAAAATGTTCAGCAATTGGAATATAACCATGCATGATATATGCATATAACAGAATGGTAGAAAACATTGAACCAATGTCCCGAGTTCTAGTAGAGACGTCTCCAAATGGTGATGCCATCGCCTAGTGAAACTGTAGAGATGTCGATACGAGGGTCTGCTAAGAGTAATTTGTTAAACTCTATAGTGCTCACTTTCGCCTCCTTAAATTCTTTAAGAACCATTCCTCAGGTTGCGTGACTAATCCAAACCAAAGTGTGTTGTCGTATACAGTGATCTCATTTACCTTCACTAGAGTCATTATTCTCTCGTGATAGTTGATGTAGTTTATTTTATCTGCATCAACAAAAGCATAGTCAATACTTCCTTCATTAATAGACTAATTTAGGGAGATAGATTGTTGATTAGGTGTGTACATACAAATATCACATAAATTGACAAAAAAAAATTAAAGTAAAGTTACGATACAGTCAATCTTGTGCTCTACCCTAGCCATTTGTATTATACAAAACTACAAATTAAGGTTTCTTGGCGTCTAACATGTGAGGTGAAAATACAGCCAACAAGACCGGGAGTAGTGGGGTAGGACAACACGTCCTCCCCTCACGACTTAGTCGTCAACAAATTTTGCGCACAACTTGATCATGCAGACGACTGACTTTTTGTTGTTGTTTTTTCGTGTATGTGTATAGGAATGTATGTATGTATTCAAGTGGTTATTTTTATTTAGTGAAGTTGATGGTTTAATTACACATGTTTAGTGGTGAAGTTAATACAACATACGTCTGAATTGATGGTGGTAAACGTGACTGATCAACTCTACAAACTCTAATAAAAGACAACACTTGTTCACAACTCCCTCTCTCTCAAAATTATCTCTAGAAAAAAAACGGTTTAAGAAAAGTCTAAACACTTCAACCAATTAAATTTCATCCTCAACCACTAAACTTTCTTGATTGGTTAAGACAAGAAGTGGATTACTCCTTCTTCCGTTCTATTTTTATTTTTCACGTTTTTTTTTTATGTCACAATTTAATTATCCACTACTAAAAATAGATAGGGAAGTTTGATCAAGTTTACTATATTACCCTTGTTTGAAATTTATCTATATACTAAAACCCATCATGGGTAAGGACAAAATAGGTGTGGGCTGGGTCTTTTTTCCTCTAGGCTAACAATGTAGTATCAAAAAGGTGTGAGTAGTCCAGCGGGTTTCGTAGTAAAAAGGTGTGATAGACTAACAATGTATTATCAAAAAAGACCCGTTCTTGATACCTGGGCCTATATGTTTTGTTTCGTAGTCCATCTGCGTTCTTCAATTTGTCCTTTTTTTGCGATCAAGGGTCAACCTTTGACTAAAAAAAAGCATATGTCATTTTCTACACAACAACAAAACATATAGGCTAAAAATAAATATAGACAAAAAAGAACTAAACACAAAATACATGGGCTAAAAATAAATACACCGAAAAAACACACTACTATAAAGGCCGAAACCATTTCAGTATAAAGCAAGCCCCGCCGCAACGCGTGGGCAATATGCCCTCTCGTTATTATTACAATCTTTGAAGAAGGCTATAAGTAATTAAGAAATGGTAAAACTGTCATTCTGTCAAAAAGTAAGAAAGAGAAAGCAGTAATAAATGCATTTTTCTTAACTTTGTGTTTCTTGTCGGTGATAATAATTTTGGGACGAAGGAGTATTATTTTGAAACATTCCAAAATGAAATTTGGGAATACCACTTTAGGAATGATGAAGTAGTTGTTTTCGAACCATCCAATTTTGACATATGAAGAACTAACTTTCTACCTTGTATGTAAACATTTCCTTTATTCGTTTATATTTTTTTACAGTAATTATGACTTTGAAACTTACACACGCACGTGGCTTTGTAAGAGGAGGTACCATGCATACAAAAGTTGATAGAATAGTAAAAAGCTATGAATGGTTGCATGAATATATAAATTAAAGTATGAGAACTATACTTTTTGCAAAATGAGGATGGACATACAAATAAAGATTTGTATTGTTACATGAAATGATAGATTGACTTCAAAACATACTAAACTATAATCAAACTTGAAGAAAATGGGCCAATGAAAAGTAACATGCTTACAAAAATATTGCGGCAGTCAATTTGAAACACGCATGACGACAAAACTTGTCAAAGAGACGCAAAAACTGGGCCATGCATTTCCCTTAGGAGTACTAAGTATCAGAAAAGATGGATGAGCTACTAATTAAGTGCACGATAAACCCTAAAAACAGAGCATTATTAATGTCGTGAACTCTCTAAGGCTAATAAAGTAATTCCACATTTTACACAATGTTTTTACCTACCTTCTATAATCTTAGCCCACCCACCCGCCTTGCATACCCAACTAGGTTTATAACTCTACACTAATGTAACTTCAGTGTATCTATTTTTTAAACTCAAAAACAAACACAAATGACACTGATTGGTCCATCTTTCATCACACGGATCACCTCAAACCTATTCTTCACCTTCAGATCCAACGCCCCATAACATAACATAACAATTATGAATTTAGGAGTGTTATCGGATTGGGTTGATTTGGTTTTCGATTAAAAAAAAGTGACCCGCAACCCTACCATATAAGAGATCGAGTTCAGGTTGGTATGAGGTCGGGTTAATCGGGTTGGCCTTTTATTTCTCTAAAAACTTTTTCAACGTAAACACTTGCTATAAATAATCAAAATTTGATAGCCTAGGTAGAAAATAAAAAGAAAACAACAATAACAATTGGCGCAAATTGTTCCACTATGCAGCAACCACTTTTAGGATTCTATGGTTAAATCTTGTGTGCAAAAGTGAGAAAAAAAACAAAAAAAAAACCAAGATCTATGAGTTTTTGTCGTCATTGTTGTTCATACATATTTTTATTTAGAGAAATGATATATCCTTTTACAAGTTATTCTTATTCAAAGAATCTTGTCAAGTGACAAAACTGACGATTTAGATGCAGAGAGATAATGAGTAGAGAAAAAATATACGTAAAATATTATTATGTGTATGAGGATATGTAACAAGATATTCTAGGAGGATATTGGAAAACTCTTTTAGAGCATCCACTATAGTGGTTTACGAAAATGTTTATAAAATTATGAAGAGGTCTAAAAACTTGTAAATCATAGTGAACATCTATTTCAAGCTTATGTGGCATGAAAAAGTCTAGAATATTGAACCTCTTCATAATTAAATGCATTTGAATTATGTGAGATAATTATAAAACTTGAAAAAGTTTATACATAATGATAATATGTTTATAAAACAAAAAATTCATAAATTAATGTCATAACACAATAATAAACCTTTAAAAAAGTTTACCTATTTAGCATTTGATATGACTAAAGATGGGTAGTACATTGGTAGTAATGTCCTATTAATAATGAAAATGCATTGCTTATTAAATTTGTGCCAACTACCATCATCTACAAAGGGCATCAGATTCCTTATATACTTGTTCATCTTGACTCACAAAATTTAAAGACATAGTTCCAACACTTCATACGAGTGTGGTGGCTATATGTCTACAATCACTTGTTATAAAGTATTTCAACATGTCGCCCTTTTTGTCGTGATACTATCAGTGGGTTAGATTACCTTCATAAAACACATGTTAGTCATTCCTTTTAATTTGTTTGTGAATATCTCCTCGTTATTGTTATTCTGAAAATGAGAATATAAGTTTTAGTATTCACTAGGTAGATGTTTGTTTGAAAAAATTTCATTTTTTTTTGATTTTTTTATGTTTCTTTTTCTTTAGTGATGTGGACGCATAATAACGAAATTAGCAAACTCTAAAGGCAAGGGGGTGTTTTTTTGATCCACCTGCTGAAATAGACTGTTTCCACCATTCACTAGGAAGCGGCGAATACCCCCTCTTTACGAGGAACTCCTTGCAAAACACCCCCTTGCCTTTAGAGTTTGTTGATTTTGTTATGAACTTTTGGTGATATTATTAGGGTTTGATGATTAAGATTTTCTTTAATATGTTGTATCCTTTTGCATTTTCACCAGTGACCAAGCTTCCACTTCATCGTCAAGTCAACAAACTGAAATTGAAATGAGAGTTGAAGACGCAAACCAAGAGCATTCTTTACTTTGTGCGGCTATCGTGCGAGACCTTTTCACCAACGCAAGGATTAGGAGCGGGTTGTCACGAGCGGAGCTCGGGAAGAAGACGAAATTGTCGGCGAATCAAGAGGGATAGTATGAGGCGGGCAAGGACACGAATCGTCCGAAAACCTCAGTTTTGAACACAATGAATGATTAAGCTGTCTAAGCGGTGATGTTCAAATGCAGTTTACATTGAAGGGGGCTAAAAGTGATTCTTTCATTTTATCTTGTTATATATCTACATATTGGTGTAAATATTGTGCAACAATTTCAGTTCTGTTTACATAGAAAAATGAGTCAAAATTTTGTTATGTTTTACATTGAAGGAGGCTAAAAGTGATTCTTTCATTTTATCTTGTTATATATCTACATATTGGTGTTAATATCGTGCGACAATTTCGGTTCTGTTTACATAAAAAAATAGTCAAATTTAGTTTTTTTTTTATTACTAGTTAAGGAACTCAGGCCAATTTTACCCTTTTTACGCATCTAGTTCGGATATAACACACAACCACTTAGTTGACGGATACATTTGGTACACTTTGAATTAGGTAGAATACATTGTAATGTATTGATAACCTGTCAAAAGTGTAATGTATAAAAAGTCCCCTCACATCCTGAATCAATAATCATAGTTTTCTAAGTCATATGGAATAGATTAGTTACATATAAAATTATAAAGAAAAGGGAAAACTAAATAGGTAAACCAAAAAGTGTTTGTGGGTTGGTTCATCAGAATCCGACCCATTTTGACCCGCAGTTTAAGATTACCCGTTCCAACTAGTGTTCCCTCCTCAAGTGGTTACTCGGTGAGTCTAAAATATTGATTGAGTATTCCTTTCGTGCTTAATCTGGAAGCACTACTTCTTGCAGCTTATGGAGGAGTGTTCCTTTCGTGCTCGTTGAATGAGCTAAACTGTCTTTGAAGTTTCACTAATCGAGCATAGTGACCCGGGTTGCTATCGACTAGATCAGTGTGGGACCCTTGTTCGATTACACTACCTTCACACATGACAGCAATCTAATCTGCATTTTGTACTGTTGCTAGCTTGTGTTCAACCACCTGTTTCATGTTCATAGTTAAGATTCGAGTTCAGTTAAACAGCAATATTGCTACTGTTTATCTGCATATATGTGCTTAAAGGATCAGATAATAAGAATCACGCAAAAAACCTGACCCAAGAAACCAAAATATGTATTGTAGCAAACGCTTGCCTTGCCTTTAATTTGTATAGCTTTTTGAGCTAGTGTTTTTAGAAAAATACAAATCAAAATTTTGCCCATATATTCAGATGCGTTTGGTTATCAAATATGATTACATTATTTTTTAATTTTTTTTTGAGTTATTTGATAGCTCGATCATGATCTTTTTAACCCGAACTTAGAGTTTCCATTTTGAAAGTTTGCTGAGCTATTTAAAAGAGCTTGCTACTATAGGAAGTACTTTTTACTCATGACTTCATAACGTAAACCGAGAGGGAAGATTCATATAAGTGAAACTGTAGTTGGTAATTGTATCGCGTCGAGTTTTAACATGAAAATGAGCTATTTGAATTATATAAAGTTTCCATATGCGTTGTGCATTTCTACATTGTATAATGAGTTATATATTACCTCCAAGATCTTATCATCAAGTCATTTAGAGCATCCAGCGCGGCGTGGGGCAATATTTTCCCACGCGCCATCCAGTGTTATCCATTTGTGTGTGTGTGTGTGTTGTAATTGTGTTTTGTTGAGTTATGTGTAGACCAATGGGTGTATATATATTACCTCCAAGAAAGATGTTATCATCAAGTCATTTAGAGCATCCAGCGCGGCGTGGGGCAATATTTTCCCACGCGCCATCCAATGTTATCCATTTGTCTGTGTGTGTTGTAATTGTGTTTTGTTGAGTTATGTGTAGACCAATGGGTGTCTATAACTTGAGCGATGAAAGGGGCATGTTATTTGTTTAAGTTGTAAATTTCGAGTTATAGCCAAAAAAATGATGAGCTGGCACTTACTTTTTTCTATAACGCGAGACGGATAACCCTTGCAACCTTTATGCTCTTACTAAATACTGTCTTTGTCTTGATAAACAAACACATGTTCGTATAGTTTAGTTAGTAAGTAAAATATTTCATTTTCATCGTTTTAGATGTAATATCCAATGCCTCATGTAAAATATTTGAGAAAAATATCTTAACATCAATAATGCCAAAAAATAATCACTTTATTAGGTTTAATCACTAAAAGTACACGCCAAGATAACATTATTATTTTGTAACACGTACCAGCTCCAAAAACACAATTAGAAGTTACACAACATTAAATACTTTTTAATTATATAAGATGGCCCAAATAATTAAGAAAAAGACATCATCATTATCAACAACCAGTCATCAAAAACACATAATTTCAAAGTGGGTGCTACTATTGGTACCCTTGGCCCACCGAATAGTACTAAAAAGGTACAAAAGATTCTTTTTGTACCCCTCTTTTATAGTACAACGCAGTTTTATATCAGGTTGTATTCCGTATTTTTTGACAGTTTCATACTTTTGACTCGTTAAACTTTATAATTTTTATTTTGCGCTTTCAGTTTCACAGTTTTATAATCTAAGCAAAATTATAAAAATTAAAAAAAAACGAAAAAAACCCGAAAAAACAGGGGGGGTACAAATGGTATTCCAGGGGCGTACGTATAACACAAGCCTTTCAAAGTATACCACCAATCCAAACAGTGCGCCGTAGCTAAACTAGCTGATGCCCTCTGCAAAATCTTATGCGATAATTAAATATGACGATCATCAGATACATATTATACTAGCCGTTGAAAAAAACATATCATTTAATAATCTTAGCTTCAAATTTAACAAATAGTCACAACATACAAATATGTGTATGAAGAAAAAAAAGATGAAAATATAGT
Organism: Tanacetum coccineum; assembly: GCA_026074375.1. Taxonomy (NCBI): domain Eukaryota; kingdom Viridiplantae; phylum Streptophyta; class Magnoliopsida; order Asterales; family Asteraceae; genus Tanacetum; species Tanacetum coccineum. Next base: position 14,906 of record BQNB010058481.1, on the reverse strand, counting down.
TAAAAGAACCATGAGTACACACATAATACAATAATCATGTTTCACTATTGTAACAATGGAAATTACCATAAGTTCATGCTGCTACTAAAAAAGAACTCGAAAAACTAATTATCTAATAAATCGGATGGTGTCGATTTGAGTACTGAACAGAAAACGATCTAGGCAAAATATCAACCTCGTTTCTCCATTCCGATCCTTGATCAAAGTTCTGAGCATAGTCATACTCATCATAAGAAGCTTGAATACGCTTTGTTGGTAATCTCATTAGGAACTTCTTTTTCTCTCTTGTTAACTTTTTCCAAAAAACTTTCCACACGGTTTTTGAAGATTTACTTGGCTCAGATACTGAGCCAAGTTGTTGGGCACGGGCACGGTCTGGCTTGCCCGTTGAGCTACGCCACATCTTGGCATCCATGATTTAAAATCTTCAACTTAAGCACTTTGTTGAGTATTGACTAAAAGGTGATTAATTTAGAAAGAAGGGAAGCTAGTAAGGTTCATGGACTCGTATATATGATAAACACAAGTGTGCTTAATTGTCAAAATGTGTGTAATATAAAATAGTCAATAGTGAGAAAATAACAAGATTAAGGTCAATAACTTTGAGCTAGATTACTACTTGTTTATGCAAATAACTATGCCATGTAGTTAATATGGATGTATATTTTATTTGAGAGATTCTTTTATAAACTACTATTTTTTGAAATCTGAGTTGTAACAATTTTTGTATGTAGTATTATATAACAAGTTGGTGATAGTTAACAAAATAACACCTGCATTCTGATTTCTCTTTCATTATATATTCTAATCTTTCATGTTTTATAATCTTGTTATTAGATAAATACACTAGTGGAATATAGTATATTACTACTGATCATTAGCAGTTTGAAAATCACTATCTATGTTTTATGTTGATTTGAGAAAAAAATGTATTTTATTGAAGATTGGTTATTGATACCTTGAACGGATTCTAGCATCTCCTTAATTTTTTAATTTATTTTTATTTTTATTATAAAACTTCGGAACTTATGGTACGGAATTTTTTTTAAGTTTAATGAGTTTAAAGTTTTAAAAGATAGAAAATACGAAAGGGTAAAAAAAATGTCTTGTCCTCTAGAGAGGGGTGAGCATAGGTTCATAACCGAACTGAACGACAAAAACCGAACTGAACTGAAAACCGAGTTTGAGAAAAAATATGAACCGAAACTGAACCGAAGTTTACTGAGAAAAACCAAAACCGAACCGAATAGATAGTTTAGGCGTATTTTTCTATGTTTTACCCCGAAACCCAACCGAACCGACAAAACCGAAACCAATAACTATAAATATAAAAAACCGAACCAAAAATGGTCGGTTCGGTTTCGGTCGGTTCGGCTTCGGTCGGTTCGGCTCGACTCGGTTTGTCGTTTCGATTTGGTTTTCGCTTAGTTTTGCTCCCTAGTAGAGAGAGTGTAAAATTGACTTTGGGGTGCCACAATCTATTATGAGTTAAGGGGGTGCTTGTTTCAGCTTATATGAGAGCTGATGATATCAAATAACGTCTATTTTATAGCATCATTTATCCCATGTTATTAACCTATTTTGTATAGTTATTGCAAAGAATTGTTACTTAATCATTTATATTTGAGAATTGCAGTAATTACGGAGTAGTTGGTGAAAGTTAGCAAAAGGCACGCATTCTGGAGCTTAAACAAAAATATTTTGTAGATTATGATTTGACTACCAATACACGTATCCATCAAGGAAAGATACGGCGTTATAATTCCGTGACCTTTTTGTAGCTCACAAAGTCCACGAGAACCCAAGAAATTATACGCGTTATCCAGTGAAAGATCAATTAACGCCTGTTATGGAGGATATAGTATGTGAATATTTTGGAAGATATCAAACGTGGTCTCTACTCCAAGAAACCCCAATACGCCGTATCCAACCCATTGGATACGCCGTATCAAGACCGACTCCAGACAGTATAAATAGAAAACTCAAAAACGAGTTTTAAGTGTGCTAAATCATATTCTCGATACCAAAACCATAAAAGTCGATTTTCAGAGGAGAAAAAGAGCAGAAGAGGTCGAGCAACGTTATCAATTCCATATGAGACATCATGTAACTCCATATACTTTAGTAATCGTTCAGTTTTTGGTATCATTCGTTAACTATATTAGTTTACCTTGGCTAAATAATTGCTTTTGTATTTATTATGACGTTTGAAGGCTAATACATTCGGGTATTAGCCATTATTATGAAGATCTGAATGTTTGATTTTGTTTATCTCGATTTCTTGATTTATCGTTGAATGCTTGTTTATGTTTATCAATTTATACATGTTTACGTGCTTTTGTATGCGACCTATCATTCAACTGGATCTAGTGATACAGATCAAGTAATCTAGATGCCGGGATAGCTCTCCATATAGTGATTTATACATCTAGAATTATAGGATCACAAATATTGTCCTTTTAAATTTGTGTCTAGGATATGCTTAGGGCTTAACTAGTTAATTGGATATTGCCAATGGTTTATTGATCGTGTTGACTAGAAGGTGAACCTAGATAATTCAACAAATAACATTCTGATTCCATTGGATAGTTGGACAAGTGAACTACTAGAGTATAAATCATCGTTTAGCGGTAAGTGGGTAAAGTCTCTATGAGCTAGGGTTTAACAAGATCACCATTGCTTTAATCCCTAAGATAGATTATAATCAGCAAATAATGATGCTTTATGCGGATGCTTTAATTGTGACAGAATTAATGTGTCTAGGTCTTAGGAAGAAGTCCTGCCTAAGTCTTAAGAATGACATGCCACCTCGAGAGAAGAAATCATTGCACTTAATAAACAAACCAACGTTCTAATCGAATTAATAATGGTTAATACAGTTTTCTTATATAAGGTTCGACCGCTCTTTTATCTTCTGTTAATTTGCGTACGTGGTTAAAGTACCTTGAATTGATTGTAGTCACCGACCAAACCGTGTTAGTCTCTCAGGCTGAAAACCCCCTTTTCTCGTTAGAATTAGGATTAGACTGACATAGGTTTAACATAGGATTAGGATTGACTAGAATTAACATAGTTTAGATATCCAAGATATTAATAAATTGATAGATTTAACGTCGCTTCAAGTGTTCGACACCCTACTTACCACGAAACTATCACCGACCGGGTACACTGCCTGTTAGAGTGTTGTTTTCGGTTAGTCGGCAAAATATAAATTTAAAACTTGAAATCATAAAAGTATATATCATACAACGACAGCACATCAAGTTTTTGGCGCCGCTGCCGGGGAGTGAGAATTAATCTTGATTTTTATTTGATATTTTAATTTTTAGCATTAGATTAGATCTAACCCTTAGGAGTAGTGTAATTTAGATTAGTGTATATTCTTGTATATTCTGTAAATTTTGTATATTTGTCTTTAATTGTTTGCTTGTATATACGTGTGTTTAATTGTTTGCATATTTAATTGTTTTTCTCAATATACTGTTATGGTCGATAACCCGATACGGCGTATCCACTTCCATCGGTTACAGCGTATCCAACTTTCTGTCTAATACAACGTATTCGTTCAAAAGATTAATACGGCTTATTCACTTCTATTGAATACGGCGTATCGATCATCTGATAAAATTCTTTTCCATTCTCGAACTTAAAGCTCAAATTTTATTTAACACCTTTTTCCCGCTGGTTCTACTGATAATTTTCTGGTTATTTTTCAGTAAGAATGACAAAGGTTATCAAAGGAGAGTTCGAGAAACTTAAGGATGTTAAGGTCGAAGATGTTTCGCTCACTTACGACACATCACTTGAAGTTTTCAACGATGAATTCAACCGATTAAACGGAATGAATGATGATTTATTCACATATGAAGTTGAAATTGCTAAATCAAACATGAATGATGATTCAGAGGATGAAGCTGATGATGACATGGGGTATGATCCATCAGATGTTGCATTTACTGAATGGTTGGGGTCAAAAAATTTTAACTACAAGACAATGGATCATTATACAATGAAAGCATTATGGATTTACTGGATTAGAGGAAATGATGAAGTAGAGCTCACTGATGAGGAATCTTCTGATAATGAAGATGAAGTTGCTGAAGTTTTTAGGATCGACACTAATATGTTTGACTATGAGACACCTCTCTGTTCAGCATTTAATGAATTTAACTACCTTCTCAAAATAGATCCGGACTTACTTACAAAGGATATTATGGGGTTTAAAACCTATAAAAATTACAAAGACGACTAGATCTATGAATGGAACGAGAATGTACCATGGGTGTATGATAAGCCATGGCTTGATGATGGAGTATGGAAAGAACCGAAACCAGTTAAATATACTTGTGAACCTTTCAACTATAAAACTAGATGTTCGGAATGGCCAACCTGTAGTTGGAGAGAGGATGGCTTTTGCAATGGAGGAAATTTTCCCGATGCTTATGTTATTGGAAACTCGCTCCATTACCAAGACCTTGAATGGTATGAGGCTTTAGAAGATAGTGAACTAAAAGAAGAAGCTTTGAGGAATAAAGCTATCATGGAAGGGTTGATCGAAGAAGAAGACGATAATGATGAATCACGTTACGAACAAAGGAGACGATGGAACGTATATACAAACTATGATGATGCATATGAGATAAATCATGATGTTGCGGAGAGAGAAGAGTTATGTGAAATTCATGAGTTGCCGGTATGCAATATAAGAAGTTTCGAGATGATCAAGTATTCATTTGGACAAGACGAAGAGTATGTTGCTATTAAAGAATATGAATACGACGATTTGGCAAGAACAAGCGAAGATGCATACCAAGCGTACCAGGAAATCTTTCGTATGATAGACGAAGGATGGATGGTGACTAGAGCTGAGTAGAAAAGAAGCTGAAGACAAGTTTAACTTAAAGACTTTGCTGTAAAGAAAAGTGTTTCCCGGGAGACAACCCGGAATGTTATTTAATTTTGTTATCGAGTCTGTCTTCCCAGACATCAATACAGTGTATCCGCTCCATACCATACGGCGTATTGATTGTCTGGACGTTACCAGTCTACTTTTTATGCACTTTAAAAACATTATTGTCAGTTCTGTCATTATGGCGTATTCACTAACCTGATACGGCGTATTCACCAGACTGGCTCGTATTTAGTTTGTTTAGTTTAGCTTAAATTAACCGTAGATGCCAAGATAGGAATGCACGTTTTTCCTATTTTACACAGGACCTCGTGAAAGAAATATCGACGAATATTGGTGGAGAATTTACAAATCTAAAGATCTTGAAGTGTTGGAGTCTTGAAACTTCAAAACGGTTGTTCAACACACAATCCTGCTCACAAACCTACATGGAGAATCTACCGAGCAAATATCAGGGGAGTTTCTCATTCTAATTCTTTTTAATTCCCCTATTTTTAATGTTTTATCTATACAATGGGAACGTTGTATAATTCAAGTGGGGGAATAGAATTAGAATGTTTACTTGTCATAAATTTTCACATTAAAATGCTTAAATTAAAAAAAATTCAAGCATACTTTTGTGAAATTACATGTTACATAACCCGCACACAATAACCCTTGTTAGATATTGTGAGAATTTAGCCTATCCGTTTCCAAATGTTTATCCAAATTCTACAAAAATATGAGTGTGCCGGTGATGTAGTAGACTTTAGAACTTGACTTGGTATATCACTCGAGACCACAGTGATGAGTATTATAGATTTAATTGGAGTAACTTGTTTGTATTGGTAAATTTTTAGGATTACACCCAAATCGCCTTTACTTGTTGTTTATTAACTAACTACACCGGTTAGTTAGCCACCTGTATAAACCCTTTTCCACTCTCTCGTTTAGAGTGAAGATCCACTTAGAACAACCCGTAGAGCCAATCCTTTAGGAACTTACACTAATTATTTGTTTCGTTACACCTTACACCTTAACCTACCCTGTTAGATTAAGTTTAATTTACAGTTGCTAGTTGCTTAAAGTGTAAAGCTTGTATTTCCCGAGTCTTGTGTCATCTTCTATCTTTGGTGCGGTTAGAAATTTGCACATTGCAAATGGGAATGTATATTAGTAGTCAAAGCTCATGTGATTTTACTACCGTCACAATTAATGGTGAATCCGAAGAATGTAGAACTACCGAAGGAGTTATCCGGAATTATTATGATCGTGAAGATGGTGAAACTACACCGAGATTTGAAGCATAGTTAGCAAAAAAAATCGAAAAAATGAGAAAAATTGCAACAAAAAAAGAGAGAAAGAAAGTTTGAAGATAATCGTTTCGCAAAGAGCATTACCGAAGGAACTACACGAAGGATCGATTATTCGTTGATACGCAACAAAAATCAACGATGTAGAGTATTGTACAAAGTGGAAGATATTGCCACTTGCCTTGTAGAGTATGTAATGTATATTGGGATGATTTGGAAGTTGACCGTTACAAGAACGCCAACTTAGGTTGTTGTTTTTTCGATGATCAAGACGTTGTAAATAGTTGTGTCTTTGTCATGGTGACGGTCGGGAAAAATGTCTGGCAACTTGTATCTTAGCCTTAATCTATTTGTTTCTTGATTTTTATTTAACAACAATTTACTTCCCTCTAACCTAATGATTAGCTGCTGGTTTTATGCGAATGAGGATTTGTACGAGCGTGCATGTCTATTCCGTCATTACGGCCATGTATGCATGTCTCAGCTGCCTCGTTGGTTTACGACTTTTGGTGAAAGTTAGAAGGTTCCTACCCTATATCATTCTTCATCCTAACCGTTGGTTAAATTCGAATGGGGATGTGATCGAACACACATGTCTATTCCGTCATTACGGCCATGTATATGTGCTTCAGCTGCCTTGTTGTAGTGGTACTTCTAGTGAAAGATTGTAGAATGATCAACCGTAAGCCTTTCCTTACAAAAACCCATAGTTACCTTTATAAACTTGTTACTCCTTGGCTTTAGTGGTGGAGATGTGTATCATTGCCAAGTTTATGATAGAATACTCGTTACGACCGATCAATTAAGCGAATTAGTTATATGTTACCACCTAGATTAGTTGAGTGATTTGAGTGTTTTCATCTTCCTATTTCGTGAGGTGTTTTGTTGTGTACTTGTAATGGATCGAATAAATGCTTTAACGGAAAATATCTTTAGGGATACATTTTTATAAACTTCTAAAGGCTATTTGAGGACAAGTAGGATTCAAGTGGGGGGATATTTGATGACATCAAAAAACGTCTATTTTATAGCATCATTTATCCTATGTTATTAACCCATTTGGTATAGTTATTGTAAAGAATTGTTACTTAATCGTTTATATTTGAGAATTGCAATAATTATGGAGTACTTAGTGAATATTAGCAAAAGGCGCGCATTTTGGAGCTTAAATAAAGATATTTTGAATATTACTATTCTAAAGACCAATGCACCGCATCCATCAAGGAATATACGGCGTATCCGTGCCTGCATTCACCAAAGACCACAAAGAAATAAAGCCTAATACGTTGTCACCAAAAGATCTCAATACGTCGTATCAAAGATATAGTATGTGAATATTTTGGAAGATATCAAACGTGGTCCCTACTCCAAGAAATCCCCAATACACCGTATCCAATCCTTAGATACGGAGTATCGAACCGACTTCCATACCTTATAAAAAGAAAACTCAAAAACGAGTTTTAGTATATATATACATATATATATATATATATATATATATATATACATATATATATACATATATATATACATATATATATATATATATGGTTCTGTTGATACGATGTACATATCGTTGACCCTACTTTTCGGTATATATATATATATATATGGTTCTGTTGATACAATGTACATATCGTTGACCCTACTTTTCGGTATAGTAATCGAGAGACATAATTATAGGTCGTGATCCTATATATATATATGGTTCTGTTGATACGATGTACATATCGTTGACCCTACTTTTTGGTATAGTAATCGAGAGACATAATTATAGGTCGTGATCATGTTCGTTGATTCGTCGTGGATTGTTTTGATTATTTGATCTTTGGCTTCGATCAAGGTGAGTTCATAGCCTCACTTTTAAGTGTTTTAAATGTTTTTAAACCCGCGAGGGGGATACTTGCTTGTTTTGAAAATGAGAACGCAATATGTTTTGATACTAATATGATTCCATGTGCTATTGAGTATATGCCTTTCACTGTGTGCCTGTTAATTGCCTTGTTAATGGTGAACGGTGATAAATTAAATAGATTTATTGGGTTTGACAACCCTGTCCGGACATTTTGTAGTTAGTAATGGGAGAAGGGGCATACTTCTCGGACATTATTTTGTCCTACGGGGTGAATGTGTTAAGTGTCGGTACACGGGCTCATTAGTTGGAATACATTATTTATATATAACTTGTCTTGCGAGCAATGTTATATGTTTTGTTGAACCAAATATGCGTTCTAACTGTTTGTGTGTAAA